>JALDNG010003800.1:0-22535 GCA_024349245.1 Neodontobutis hainanensis
GCCTTTGCCTCCTCTGGACTTTCTGTGGCCTCTGCTTCCTCGTCTCCCTCCCGTTACCTCCTCTGGTCTCCTCATCTGCAGTCTATTCATCTGCAAATTGCCAGTCTGTTCTACTCCACGTCTACAGTCAGTTCTAATAATTGTCTACTGTCTGTTCTTCTGCACATTTACAGTCTGTACTACTGCATTTCTACAGTCTGTTCTAATGCTCGACTACAGTCTGTCTGGGCCTTTAGCGCATACCCTTTTTGACCTTTTAAACCCCTTATCAATGTGGTAGCCTCGCCAACCTTTACCACACGCTTCCACGTACTGGTTGAGAAAAAGGAGACCACATTTCACTTGATCGGACCTCGGAAGTGACCTCCAGCGCCCCACTAGGGTGAATACATTGACAAAATGGGCATGTGGGAATCCCAAATTTATCACCCTGGCTCCTGGAGTAGCCCTGAATCACATATCCGAAGTGCAGGGCTCTAGAGCAAAGGGGAAAAAAATGATGATCAAAAAGACACCTTTCTTGTCAGGGCCTATAGCTCGTACCCTTAGTTAACCTTTTGACCCCTTACCAATGTTGTAGCCTCTCCAAATTTTGCGCTGGCTCCTGGGGCCACCCAGAACAACATATCAAAGGCTGCTGGCTTTATAGCAAAGGGAAAATGTTTCAGCCTCCAAAAGACACAGCCTATAACAGCTTCTGACCCTTGACCCCTAAACATTATTTGACCCCTTAACAATGTCGTAGCCTCTCCAAATTTTCAACGCTGGCTCCAGGGGCCACCCAGAACGACATATCAAAGGCGGCTCGCTCTAGAGTCAAGAGAAGAAAAATGATGACTAAAAAGACATCTCTCCTTTTTGGGCCTTTAGGTCATGCCCTTTTTTGACCTTTCGACCCCTTAAGAATGTGGTAGCCTCTCCAATTTTAACCACACGCTTCCACATACTGTGTCGAGAAAAAGAAGACCTCATTTCTCTTGATCGGACCTCGGGAAGTGACCGCCAGTGCCCCCACTAGGGTGAATACATTGACAAAATGGGCATGTGGGAATCCCAAATTTTTCCCCCTGGCTCCTGAAGTAGCCCTGAATCACATATCCGAAGCGCAGAGCTCTAGAGCAATGGGGGAAAAAATTATGATCGAAAAGACACCTTTCTTGTCAGGGCCTATAGCTCGTACCACTAGTTGACATTTTGACCCCTTACCAATGTCGTAGCCTCTCCAAATTTTGCACGCTGGCTCCTGGGGCCACCCAGAACAACATATTAAAGGCTGCTGGCTTTAGAGCAAAGTGAAAAGTTTCAGCCTCCTAAAGACACAGCTTATAACGGGTTTTGACCATTGACGCCTGAACACTATTTGACCGCTTAACAATGTCGTAGCCTCTCCAAATTTTGCACGCTGGCTCCTAGGGCCACCCAGAACGACATATCAAAGACGACATTTCACTTGATCGGACCTCGGAAGTGACCGCCAGCATGCATTTATGTAATGTTATCACCTCAAAAACTTGATGCAGTTAGTGAAGGTTTGGAGTCTGGACCTAATGGGTTCATTTAATGTTTCATTGTTTATGTATGGGCCAAAGTACTCAGTAGAAAACAAGAAGAAAGTTATTATTCTAAATTTTCTTTATGGAATAGTAAAGTTGGCAACTTGGTGTACTAGAAAAAAACAAAGTTGAAGAAAGTGCGTCTATTGATCCTATTTTATTGACAAAATGTTTTGTAAAAAAAAGGTTAAAGGTAGACCATTTTTTTATAGCATAACACAGAATGTTTAGTCATTTTTCATTTTTGGGGCTTTAAAAACTTTATGTGTGAGCCTGATGGGAATGAAAGTTTTAATCTAAACATTCTCTAATGTGAATATGAATGAAAATAAAAGTGGAATTGGTAAATGGGGGAGATTTTGGGAAAAAAATGAAAAGATTTTTTTGAGGTTGTAAATATTTATGTAAAAAACTCCCAATTGTTACTTTAGTAATAAAGGCATTGTCAAATGTCAAAATGTCTCTGCCTCCTCTGATCTCTCTCTGGCCTCTGCCTCCTCTGGTCTCTTTGTGGCCTCTGCCTTCTCTGGTCTCTCTCTGGCCTCTGCCACATCTAGTCTCTCTGCCTTCTCTGTCTCTTCTAGTCTCTCTGTGTCCTCTATCTGCTCTGGTCTCTCGGTTGCCTCTGCCTCCTCTGGTCTCTTTGTGTCCTCTGCCTTCTCTGGTCTCTAAGCCTCCTCTGCATCCTCTCATCTCTCTGCCTCCTCTGGTCTCTCAATCTTTCTGCCTGCTCTGATCTCTCGGTGGCCTCTGCCTCCTCTGGTCTCAGCCTCGTTTCCTCCTCTGGTCACTCTGTGGCCGCTGCCTCCTTTGGTCTCTCTGTTGCATCTGCCTTTTCTGGTCTCTCTGCCTCCTCCTCCTCTTCTGGTCTCTCTGTGGCCTTTGCCTCCTCTGGTCTCTTTGTGGCCTCTGCCTTCTCTGGTCTCTCTGCCTCCTCTGCATCCTCTGGTCTCTCTGCCTCCTCTGGTCTCTCTGTCTTTCTGCCTCCTCTGAACTCTCGATGGCCTCTGCCCCCTCTGGTCTCACTGTGGCCTCTGCTTCCTCTGGTCTCTCTGTGGCCTCATGCCTTCTCTGGTCTCTTTGTGGCCTCTGCCTTCTCTGGTCTCGACTCCTCTGCATCCTCTCGTCTCTCTGCCTCCTCTGGTCTCTCTGTCTTTCTGCCTCCTCTGAACTCTCGATGGCCTCTGCCCCCTCTGCTCTCACTGTGGCCTCTGCCTCCTCTGGTCTCTCTCTGGCCTCTGCCTTCTCTTGTCTCTCTGCCTCCTCTGCCCCCTCTGGTCTCTCTGCCTCCACTGGTCTCTCTATTGCCTCTGCCTGGTCTCTGTTTTGCCTCTGCCTCCTCTGGTCTCTTTGTCTCCTCTTCCTCCTATAGTCACTCTATGGCCTCTGCCTCCTCTGGTCTTTCTGCCTCCTCTGCCTCCCCTGCTCTAACTGCCTCCTCTGGTCTCTCTGTGGCCTTTGCCTCCTCTGGTCTCACTGTGGCCTCTGCCTTCTCTGATCTCTCTGTGGCCACTGCCTCCCCTGGTCTCTCTGTATCATCTGCCTTTTCTGTTCTCTCTGCCTCCTCTGCCTCCTCTGGTCTCTCTGTGGCCTCTGCCTTCTCTAATCTCTCTGCCTTCTCTGCCTCCTCTGGTCTCTCTATGGCCTCTGCCTTTACTGGACTCTGTGTGGCCTCTGCCTCCACTGGTCTCTCTGTGACTTATGCCTCCTCTGGTCTCTCTGCCTCCTCTGCCCTCTCTGCTCTCTCTGTGGCCTCTGACTCCTCTGGACTCTCTTCCTCCTCTGGTCTTTCTGTGGCCTCTGCTTCCTCTAGTCTCCTGCCCCGTTGCCTCCTCTGAACTCTCGGTGGCCTCTGCCTTCTCTGGTCTCTCTGCCCCGTTGCCTCCTCTAACTCTGTGGCCTATGCCTCCTCTGGAACTCTCTGCGGCCTCTGCCTCCTCTGGTTACTGTGTGGCCTATGCCTCCTCTGGTCTCTCTGCGGCCTCTGCCTCCTCTGGTCTCTCTGTGAACTTTGCCTCATCTGATCTCTCTGTGGCCTCTGCCTCCTCTCGTCTCTCTGTGTCGCCTGCCTCCACTGGTCTCTCTGCCTTCTCTGCCTCCTCTGCTCTCTCTCTCCTCCTCTGGTCTCTCTGTGAACTCTGCCTCCTCTGGTCTCTCTGTGGCCTATGCCTCCTCTGGATTCTCTGTGGCCTCTGCCTCCTCTGGTCTCTCTGTCTCCTATGCCTCCACTGGTCTCTCAGTGGCCTTTGACTCCACTCGTCTCTCTGTGGCCTCTGCCTCCTCTGCTCTCTCTCTGGCCTCTACCTCCACTAGTCTCTCTGACTTATCTGTCTCCTCTAGTCTCTCTGTCGCCTCTTCCTCCTCTGGTCTCTCTGTGGCCTCTGCCTCCTCTAGTCTCTCTGCCTTCTCTGCCTCCTCTTGTCTCTCTGTGTCCTCTGCCTCCTCTGGTCTCTCTGTGGCCTCTGCCTCCTCTGGTCTCTCTGTCTCCTATGCCTCCACTGGTCTCTCAGTGGCCTTTGACTCCACTCGTCTCTCTGTGGCCTCTGCCTCCCCTGCTCTCTCTCTGGCCTCTGCCTCCACTAGTCTCTCTGACTTATCTGTCTCCTCTAGTCTCTCTGTCGCCTCTGCCTCCTCTGGTCTCTCTGTGGCCTCTGCCTCCTCTGGACTCTCTTCCTCCTCTGGTCTTTCTGTGGCCTCTGCTTCCTCTAGTTTTCCTGCTTCTGAAGAGTGCAGTCGCACCTCTGCTTGCTCCTGCCAGCTTTACTTTTCTCTTTAGTTATATCCACATTTAGGATCAACTTTTACATTGCTTTTTACTTTCTTTTAACTGGATTTTTATGTTTTTATGTTCTTACTTATTTTTTACTTTTTAAACAACACGTTGGACCTGTTGAGCGACTGGAGTCTTAGTATCTATTTTTCAACATGTCTGGGATAAAAACAACTACTGCAAACTCTTTCTGCCAAAATTGTTGGAAATACCAACAAGAAATCAGTGTGCTACAAACAAAGATTTTTGCTTTGGAATCTGAAAGAGGACTTCAGGATACAATCCCGATCACACAATCTGGTAAGACTGTGAATTTAAACTTGGAAGATACAGTGTCATTCCCAAAGCTGAACAAAGCAAAGGGATTTAAACAAAATGATGGCACCTGGCATAAACTTGGTGCCCAGCCAAAGCAGCACTGGATAAGAAAAAAGAATGCTGGCATCACAAGAGCACTTGTAGCATCACCAGACATCCAGCTAAAAAACAGATTTGAATCACTGATGAATGAACCAGAAAACTCTTCTTTACTGTAAAACATGGAGGAAATAAAACTTTGTCTATGGAAACAGGAGACATGAATCTGTGGAAAAGCACCAGGCAAACAGAGACAGAGAATCTATGCCAAAAGTGAAGGACAGAGATATCCTGTTGCTGGGAGGCGGTGCTGTCAGGGACATAAACTATAGTTGTTTTGTTACATGCAGCTATCCAAGTGCTATGGTCCCTGATATAACAGCACTCCTCCCCCAAGTCCTGTCCAAACACACAGGCATTAAACAGCTGATTGTACATGTGGGTGCAGTTGACACCAGGAAGGGAGAATCAGAGGTTTTAAAAAAGGATATCTCCAGGCTTTTAAATAAACTTGAAAATCTGGAAGTGCAATCCTTTATCAGTGGACCACTCCCAAACATTGACAGAAGGATCAATAAATTCAGTCGGCTGCTTGCATTAAATACATGGCTGTCCAAGACCTGCGAGACAAGAGGAGTACACTTTATTGATAACTTCAACTTGTTTTGGCAACGTGTAGACCTGTTTAAAGGAAGGGCCCACACCTGAACAGAGGAGGGGTCAGGAGGCTAACAGATAATCTCCTGCACTCCTGAGACACCTAAATGGTTCTGGTCACACTCTTAAACAAAGAAAGAGTCTTCTGAGAAGCCATCAGCCACTGAATGAGAAAAACACTCCAGCCTCACCAACCAAAGATCCTCCTCTGACTGGACCACCATCAACACCTGCACTACTGAAATGGACCCCCAATAGGACCCTGGACCCCCAGTAACATCAACACCTTCTGCGGACCTCACCATCTCTGTCCCATCCCCGGATTCACCAATGGGATTTCCAGATCACCTGGAAATGTTGGTAAAATCTGGAACTAAGTTGATACCCCTCACACCTTACTTGGCCAGGTCACGGGTTCTATCATCTCCATCTTGGCCAGAACAAATGAGACCCCCGATAGGTGTCCAATGCACCCCTGTCAGACCCCCTCCACCCCCTCCCAGACCAGCTCCAAAAGCCTTGACTAGCATCAAGGCTACTATCAGCGATTAGGACACTGAGGGCCTCTGCTGTTCCAGGACTTTTGTCATCATAAAACACTTATCAACCCGAGGCCCTGTGAGAGAACACTCCCCCAGCTCCATAGCTACAGTCAGAAGTCGCAGATTGGAGAAGAGAATAACAGTTAGTTTGTCTAATCAGACAAACCTGATTCAAATTCCTGCAAACAGATAAAGTCTAGTCCTGCTCAAACAGTCTTGAAACTTGCAGTGTTCAATGTCAGGTCTTTGGGAAACAAATCTTTTTAATTAATGATTTTATAATTTCAAATAAGCTTGATTTTATGTTTTTAACAGAAACATGGTTAGACAGTAAGACTGGAAATGCTGTCCTTATTGAATCCACCCCATCGAATTTCACATTTTTATCCAAAATGCGGAAAACAAAAGGGTGGTGGTGTTTGTGCTATTTTTAGGGATAATATTCTTATCTAGAAACTATCACTTGGGGAGTTTTCATCATTTGAGTATGTGGCATTCAAAATGGAGTTGAGGTTTTCTCCATCTATTTTATATGTTGTTCTTTACAAACCACCCCAACAATGTCATGATTTTATTGATGAGTTTACTGAAATGCTTTCGGTTATCTGCACAGAATATGAACAAATAATCATATCAGGTGATTTTAACGTGCATGTGGATAATGTTTCTGACAGAAATGCCAAAGAACTTTCTACTATTCTTGATACTTTTGGTCTTTGTCAGCATGTTAATGAGCCGACCCATAACAGAGGTCACACTCTGGACCTGGTCATTACAAAGGGTGTCCATATTTCAGATGTCACTGTGATTGATGTTGCTCTGTCTGATCATTCTTGTGTCTTTTCCATCTGTCCATGATTCCAAAAGCTGCTGCTGGACCTACAGTTGTTCAGAAGAGACACATTAATGATAACACCAGGACACAGTTTATGGAGGCAATCAGGTTTGAAAATGCCTCATCAGGTCAAGTTGATGATTTAATGAATTGTTATACTTCAGGTGTTTTAAATGTTATGGACGCCATTGCTCCTGTTAAGGTTAAAGTGATGAAGCTGCAGAAGGCTTCGTGGAGCAATGCTCCTTCTGTCAGGGCACAGAAAAGGGAATGCCGAAAAGCCGAAAGAAAATGGCGTAAATTTAAACTCTTAATTCATTATGAGGTATACAAAGAAAATCTGCATGTTTTCAATCAAACTTTGAAAAAAGCAAGAGAAATATTCTTCTCAGAGCTCATCAACCACAGCAGTAACAACTCACGTGTCCTGTTTGCTACAGTGAACAGATTAACAAACCCTCCAACTCCATTTCCTCCAGAATTAGTTTCCAACACTAAATGCAATGAGTTTGCATTGTTTTTAATGACAAGGTTCAAGGCATTAAACATGCGATACAGTCCAAAGGGCAAACAAAACACTGCAGCCACATAGGAGACCTTTGTTTGAGTTTACACATTTTACACCCATTAATGACAGAACAATTGAAAAAACTGTCTCCAGCCTGAGTTCATCCACCTGCTGCCTCGATGTTTTACCCACTAGATTTCTAAAATCAGTACTAAGCAGTTTGTTACCACAACTCACTAATATAGTCAATAATTCCTTACAGTTTGGAACATTTCCAAGGGCCTTAAAACTGCTGTCATCAAGCCTCTCTTAAAGAAGAGCAGTCTTGATGCTACAGTGCTCAACAACTATCGGCCCATATCAAACCTGCCATTTTTAGGAAAGTCATCGAAAAGTTGTATATCAGCAACTTAATGACTTTCTATTGCTTAACAACTGCTTTGATCCTTTTCAGTCAGGTTTTAGGCCCCATCACAGCACTGAGACTGCACTTATCAAAGTCACAAATGACATCCGTCTGAACACTGGCAGGGCAAAGTCTCTGTCTTAGTTCTGTTGGACTTGAGTGCTGCGTTTGATACAGTGGACCATGAAATCCTGTCACAAAGATTAGATGAATGGATAGGTATCTCTGGAACTGCTCTTAAATGGTTTCAGTCCTATCTTGAAGACAGGAAGTACTTTGTTTCGGTTGGAAACTGTGTATCAGACCAAATGGCCCTGACATGTGGGGTTCCACAGGGGTCTATCTTGGGACCTCTATTATTCAATCTTTACATGCTTCCTTTAGGCCAGTTAATACACAGCTGTGGTGTATCCTACCATAATTATGCAGATGACACTCAGATTTACATTTCACTCACAGCAGGTGAAAATGGACCAATCCATTCATTGTGTCACTGCATCGAACAGATTGATGTGTGGATGCAAAATAATTTTCTCCAACTGAACAGAAACAAGACTGAAATAATTATCTTTGGACCACAGAAACAAAGAGAAAATGTCAGCAGTCACCTCGAGTCTCTTTCTCTGGTCTGTCTGTGTCCTCTGCCTCCTCTGGTCTCTCTGTGGCCTCTGCCTCTTCTGGTCTCTCTGTCTCCTATGCCTCCACTGGTCTCTCAGTGGCCTTTGACTCCACTCGTCTCTCTGTGGCCTCTGCCTCCTCTGCTCTCTCTCTGGCCTCTTCCTCCACTAGTCTCTCTGACTTATCTGTCTCCTCTAGTCTCTCTGTCGCCTCTGCCTCCTCTAATCTCTCTACCTTCTCTGCCTCCTCTGGTCTCTCTGTGGCCTCTGCCTCTCTGGACTCTCTGTGGCCTCTGCCTCCTCTGGTCTCTCTGTGACTCTGCCTTCCTCTAGTCTCTCTCTGGCCTCTGCCTCCTCTGGTCTCTCTGCCTCCTCTGCCCTCTCTGCTCTCTCTGTGGCTTCTGACTCATCTGGACTCTCTGCCTCCTCTGGTCTTTATGTGACCTCTGCTTCCTATAGTCTCCTGCCCGTTGCCTCCTCTGAACTCTCGTGGCCTCTCTGCCGTCTCTCGTCTCTCTGCCCCATTGCCTCCTCTGGTTACTCTGTTGCCTGTGCCTCCTCTGGTCTCTCTGCGGCCTCTGCCTCCTCTGGTCTCTCTGTGTCGCCTGCCTCCACTGGTCTCTCTGCCTTCTCTGCCTCCTCTGCTCTCTCTCCTCCACTGGTCTCTCTGTGAACTCTGCCTCCTCTGGTCTCTCTGTGGCCTATGCCTCCTCTGGATTCTCTGTGGCCTCTGCCTCCTCTGGTCTCTCTGTCTTCTCTGCCTCCTCTGTCTCTCTGTGGCCTCTGCCTCCTCTGCTCTCTCTGGCCTCTACCTCCACTAGTCTCTCTGACTTATCTGTCTCCTCTAGCCTCTCTGTCGCCTCTTCCTCCTCTTGTCTCTCTGTGGCCTCTGCCTCCTCTAGTCTCTCTGCCTTCTCTGCCTCCTCTGGTCTGTCTGTGTCCTCTGCCTCCTCTCGTCTCTCTGTGGCCTCTGCCTCCTCTGGTCTCTCTGTCTCCTCTGCCTCCTCTGGTCTCTCTGTGGCCTCTGCCTCCTCTGGTCTCTCTGTGGCCTCTGCCTCCTCTGCTCTCTCTGGCCTCTGCCTCCACTAGTCTCTCTGACTTATCTGTCTCCTCTAGTCTCTCTGTCACCTCTTCCTCCTCTGGTCTCTCTGTGGCATCTGCCTCCTCTAGTCTCTATGCCTTCTCTGCCTCCTCTTGTCTCTCTGTGGCCTCTGCCTTTACTGGACTCTCTGTGGCCTCTGCCTCCACTGGTCTCTCTGTCACTCTATGCCTCCTCTGGTCTCTCTCTGGCCTCTGCCTCCTCTGGTCTCTCTGCCTCCTCTGCCTCCTCTGGTCTGTCTGTGTCCTCTGCCTCCTCTGGTCTCTCTGTGGCCTCTGCCTCTTCTGGTCTCTCTTGTCTCCTATGCCTCCACTGGTCTCTCAGTGGCCTTTGCCTCCACTGCGTCTCTCTGTGGCCTCTGCCTCCTCTGCTCTCTCTCTGGCCTCTTCCTCCACTAGTCTCTCTGACTTATCTGTCTCCTCTAGTCTCTCTGTCGCCTCTGCCTCCTCTAATCTCTCTCCTTCTCTGCCTCCTCTGGTCTCTCTATGGCCTCTGCCTTTACTGGACTGTCTGTGGCCTCTGCCTTCCACTGGTCTCTCTGTGACTTATGCCTCCTCTAGTCTCTCTCTTGCCTCTGCCTCCTCTGGTCTCTCTGCCTCCTCTGCCCTCTCTGCTCTCTCTGTGGCTTCTGACTCATCTGGACTCTCTGCCTCCTCTGGTCTTTATGTGGCCTCTGCTTCCTATAGTCTCCCTGCCCCGTTGCCTCCTCTGAACTCTCGGTGGCCTCTGCCGTCTCTCGTCTCTCTGCCCCATTGCCTCCTCTGGTTACTCTGTTGCCTATGCCTCCTCTGGTCTCTCTGCGGCCTCTGCCTCCTCTGGTCTCTCTGTGGCCTCTGCCTCCTCTGGTCTCTCTGTGGCCTCTGCCTCCTCTCGTCTCTCTGTGTCGCCTGCCTCCACTGGTCTCTCTGCCTTCTCTGCCTCCTCTGCTCTCTCTCTACCTCCACTGGTCTCTCTGTGAACTCTGCCTCCTCTGGTCTCTCTGTGGCCTCTGCCTCCTCTGGTCTCTCTGTGGCCTCTGCCTCCTCTGGTCTCTCTGTCTTCTATGCCTCCACTCGTCTCTCTGTGGCCTCTGCCTCCTCTGCTCTCTCTCTGGCCTCTACCTCCACTAGTCTCTCTGACTTATCTGTCTCCTCTAGTCTCTCTGTCGCCTCTTCCTCCTCTGGTCTCTCTGTGGCTCTGCCTCCTCTGGTCTCTCTGTCTCCTCTGCCTCCTCTGGTCTCTCTACCTCCTCTGCCTCCTCTGGTCTGTCTGTGTCCTCTGCCTCCTCTCGTCTCTCTGTGGCCTCTGCCTCCTCTGGTCTCTCTGTCTCCTATGCCTCCACTGGTCTCTCAGTGGCCTTTGCCTCTTCTGGTCTCTCTGTGGCCTCTGCCTCCTCTGCTCTCTCTCTGGCCTCTGCCTCCACTAGTCTCTCTGACTTATCTTTCTCCTCTAGTCTCTCTGTCGCCTCTGCCTCCTCTGGTCTCTCTGTGGCCTCTGCCTCCTCTAATCTCTCTGCCTTCTCTGCCTCCTCTGGTCTGTCTGTGTCCTCTGCCTCCTCTGGTCTCTCTGTGGCCTCTGCCTCCTCTGGTCTCTCTGTCTCCTATGCCTCCACTGGTCTCTCTGTGGCCTCTGCCTCCTCTGGTCTCTCTGTGGCCTCTGCCTCCTCTGGTCTCTCTCTGGCCTCTGCCTCCACTAGTCTCTCTGACTTATCTGTCTCCTCTAGCCTCTCTGTCGCCTCTTCCTCCTCTTGTCTCTCTGTGGCCTCTGCCTCCTCTGGACTCTCTATCTCCGCTGCTCTAACTGTCTCCTCTGGTCTCTCTGTCTTTCTGCCTCCTCTGAACTCTCGATGGCCTCTGCCCCTCTGGTCTCACTGTGGCCTCTGCTTCCTCTGGTCTCTCTGTGGCCTCTGCCTCCTCTGGTCTCTATGTGGCATCTGCCTTCTCTGGTCTCTCTGCCTCCTCTGCATCCTCTCGTCTCTCTGCCTCCTCTGGTCTCTCTGTCTTTCTGCCTCCTCTGAACTCTCGATGGCCTCTGCCCCTCTGCTCTCACTGTGGCCTCTGCCTCCTCTGGTCTCTCTCTGGCCTCTGCCTTCTCTTGTCTCTCTGCCTCCTCTGCCCCTCTGGTCTCTCTGCCTCCACTGGTCTCTCTATTGCCTCTGCCTCCTCTGGTCTCTCTTTTGCCTCTGCCTCCTCTGGTCTCTTTGTCTCCTATTCCTCCTATAGTCACGCTATGGCCTCTGCCTCCTCTGGTCTTTCTGCCTCCTCTGCCTCTGCTCTAACTGCCTCCTCTGGTCTCTCTGTGACCTCTGCCTCCTCTGGTCTCTCTGTGGCCTCTGCCTTCTCTGATCTCTCTGTGGCTGCTGCCTCCCCTGGTCTCTCTGTGTCATCTGCCTTTTCTTTTCTCTCTGCCTCCTCTGCCTCCTCTGGTCTCTCTATGGCCTCTGCCTCCTCTGGACTCTCTGCCTCCTCTGGTCTTTCTGTGGCCTCTGCCTCCTCTGGTCTCTATGCCTAATCTGCTTCCTCTGGTCTCTCTGTGGCGTCTGCCTCCTCTGGTCTCTCTGTCTCCTCTGCCTCCTCTGGTCTCTCTACCTCCTCTGCCTCCTCTGGTCTGTCTGTGTCCTCTGCCTCCTCTCGTCTCTCTGTGGCCTCTGCCTCCTCTGGTCTCTCTGTCTCCTATGCCTCCACTGGTCTCTCAGTGGCCTTTGCCTCCACTCGTCTCTCTGTGGCCTCTGCCTCCTCTGCTCTCTCTCTGGCCTCTGCCTCCACTAGTGTCTCTGACTTATCTTTCTCCTCTAGTCTCTCTGTCGCCTCTCCCTCCTCTGGTCTCTCTGTGGCCTCTGCCTCCTCTAATCTCTCTGCCTTCTCTGCCTCCTCTAGTTTCTCTATGGCCTCTGCCTTTACTGGACTCTCTGTGGCCTCTGCCTCCACTGGTCTCTCTGTGACTTATGCCTCCTCTGGTCTCTCTCTCGCCTCTGCCTCCTCTGCCCTCTCTGCTCTCTCTGTGGCCTCTGACTCCTCTGGACTCTCTGCCTCCTCTGGTCTTTCTGTGGCCTCTGCTTCCTCTAGTTTCCCTGCCCTGTTGCCTCCTCTGAACTCTCTGTGGCCTCTGCCTCCTCTGGTCTCTCTGTCTCTTATGCCTCCACTGGTCTCTCAGTGGCCTTTGACTCCACTCGTCTCTCTGTGGCCTCTACCTCCTCTGGCCTCTCTCTGGCCTCTGCCTCCACTAGTCTCTCTGACTTATCTGTCTCCTCTAGTCTCTCTGTCGCCTCTGCCTCCACTGGTCTCTCTGTGACATATGCCTCCTCTGGTCTCTCTCTGGCCTCTGCCTCCTCTGGTCTCTCTGTGGCCTCTGCCTTCTCTGATATCTCTGTGGCCGCTGCCTCCCCTGGTCTCTCTGTGTCATCTGCCTTTTCTGTTCTCTCTGCCTCCTCTGCCTCCTCTGGTCTCTCTATGGCCTCTGCCTCCTCTGGTCTTTCTGTGGCCTCTGCCTCCTCTGGTCTCTCTGCCTAAACTGCTTCCTCTGGTCTCTCTGTGGCCTCTGCCTCCTCTGGTCTCTCTACCTCCTCTGCCTCCTCTGGTCTGTCTGTGTCCTCTGCCTCCTCTGGTCTCTCTGTGGCCTCTGCCTCTTCTGGTCTCTCTGTCTCCTATGCCTCCACTGGTCTCTCAGTGGCCTTTGACTCCACTCGTCTCTCTGTGGCCTCTGCCTCCTCTGCTCTCTCTCTGGCCTCTTCCACCACTAGTCTCTTTGACTTCTCTGCCTCCTCTAGACTCTCTGTCGCCTCTTCCTCCTCTGGTCTCTCTCGGCCTCTGCCTCCTCTAGTCTCTCTGCCTTCTCTGCCTCCTCTTGTCTCTCTGTGGCCTCTGCCTTTACTGGTCTCTCTCTGGCCTCTGCCTCCTCTGGTCTCTCTGCCTCCTCTGCCTCCTCTGGTCTCTCTGTGGCCTCTGACTCCTTTGGACTCTCTGCCTCCTCTGGTCTCTCTGTGACCTCTGCTTCCTCTGGTCTCTCTGTGGCCTCTGCCTCCTCTTGTCTCTCTATTCCTCTATCTCCTCTGGGTTCTCTGTCTTTCTGCCTCCTCTGAACTCTCGGTGGCCTCTTCCTCTGGTCTAACTGTGGCCTTTGCCTCTTCTGCTCTATATCTCCTCTGCCTCCTCTGGTCTCTCTGTGGCCTCTGCCTCCTCTGGTCTCTCTGTGGCCTCTGCCTCCTCTGGCCTCTCTAGTCTCTCTGCCTCCACTAGTCTCTCTATTGCCTCTGCCTCCTCTGGTCTGTCTGTGGCCTCTGACTCCTCTGGTCTCTCTGTGGCCTCTGCCTCCTCTGGTCTCTCTGCCTCCTCTGCTGGCTCTCTCTGCCTCCTCTGGTCTCTCTGTGGCCTCTGCCTCCTCTGGTCTCTCTGTGGCATCTGCCTTTTCTGGTCTCTCTGCCTCCTCTGCCTCCTCTGGTCTCTCTGTGGCCTCTGCCTCCTCTGGTCTTTTTGTGGCTTCTGCCTCCTCTGGCCTCTCTGTGGCCTCTGCCTGCTGTGGACTCTCTATTCCTTTAACTCCTCTGGTCTCTCTGTGGCCTCTGTCTCCTTTGGTCTCTCTGCCTCCTCTGCATCCTCTCTCTCTCTGCCTCCTCTGGGCTCTCTGTCTTTCTGCCTCAACTGAACTCTCGGTGGCCTCTTCCCCTCTGGTCTAACTGTGGCCTCTTCCTCTTCTGCTCTCTCTATCTCCTCTGCCTCCTCTCGTCTCTCTGTGGCCTCTGCCTCCTCTGGTCTCTCTGTGGCCTCTGCCTTCTCTTGACTCTCTGCCTCCTCTGCCTCCTCTAGTCTCTCTGCCTCCACTGCTCTCTTTTTGCCTCTGCCTCCTCTAGTCACTCTGTGGCCTCTGCCTCCTCTTGACTCTCTGCCTCCTCTGGTCTCTTTGTGGCCTCTGCCTCCTCTGGTCTGTCTGCCTCCGCTGCTCTAACTGCCTCCTCTGGTCTCTCTGTGGCCTCTGCCTCCTCTGGTCTTTCTGTGGCCTCTGCCTCCTCTGGTCTCTCTGTGGCCTCTACCTCCTCTGGCCTCTCATTGGCCTCTGCCTCCTCTGGATTCTCTGCCTCCTCTGGTCTTTTGTGGCCTCTGCCTTCTATGGTCTCTCTGCCTCCTCTGCTCCCTCTGCTCTCTGCCTCCACTGGTCTCTCAATTGCCTCTGCCTCCTCTGGTCACTCTGTGGCCTCTGCCTCCTCTGGTCTCTTTGTCTCCTCTGCCTCCTCTAGTCACTCTGTGGGCTCTGCCTCCTTTGGTCTCTCTGTCTCCTCTGCCTCCTCTCCTCTAACTGCCTCGTCTGGTCTCTCTGCCTCCTCTGCTTCCTCTCTCTCTCTGTGGCCTCTGCCTAAACTGCTCTCTCTGTCTCCCCTGCCTCTACTGGTCTCTCTGCCTTCTCTGCCTCCTCTGCTCTCTCTACCTCCATTGGTCTCTCTGTGGCCTCTGCCTCTTGTGGTCTCTCTGTGGCCTCTGCCTTCTCTGGTCTCTCTGTGGCCACTGCCTCCTCTGGTCTCTCTGTGGCATCTGCCTTTTCTGGTCTCTCTGCCTCTTCTGGTCTCTCTGTGGCCTCTGCCTCTTCTGGTCTCTGTGGCCTCTGCCTCCTCTGGATTCTCTGTCTCCTCTGGTCTTTGTGTGGTCTCTGTCTCCTCTAGTCTCTCTTCCTCCTCTGCTTCCTCTCGTTTCTCTGTGGCCTCTGCCTCCTCTGGTCTCTCTGTCTCCTCTGCCTCCTCTGGTCTCTCTGCCTCCTCTGCCTTCCTCTCGTCTCTCTGTGGCCTCTGCCTCCTCTGTCTCTCTCTCCCCTGCCTCCACTGGTCTCTCTGCCTTCTCTGCCTCCTCTGCTCTCTCTACCTCCACTGGTCTCTCTGTGACCTCTGCAATCCTCTAGTCTCTCTGTGGCCTATGCCTCCTCTGGATTCTCTCATGGCCTCTGCCTCCTCTAGACTCTCTGCCTCCCCTGCTTTCTCTCGTCTCTCTGTCTCGTCTGCCTCCTCTGGTCTATCTGCCTCCTCTGCCTCCTCTGGATTCTCTGTGGCCTCTGCCTCCTCTGGTCTCTCTGTGGACCTCTGCCTTCCTCTGGTCTCTCTGTGGCCTCTGCCTCCTCTTGTCTCTCTATTCCTCTATCTCTCTGTTCTCTGTCTTTCTGCCTCCTCTGAACTCTCGGTGGCCTCTTCCCCTCTGGTCTAACTGTGGCCTTTGCCTCTTCTGCGCTCTCTATCTCCTCTGCCTCCTCTGGTCTCTCTGTGGCCTCTGCCTCCTCTGGTCTCTCTGTGGCCTCTGCCTCCTCTGGCCTCTCTAGTCTCTCTGCCTCCACTAGTCTCTCTATTGCCTCTGCCTCCTCTGGTCTGTCTGTGGCCTCTGACTCCTCTGGTCTCTTTGTCTCCTATGCCTCCTCTAGTCACTCTGTGGCCTCTGCCTCCTCTGGTCTCTCTGCCTCCGCTGCTCTAACTGCCTCCTCTGGTCTCTCTGTGGCCGCTGCCTCCTCTGGTCTCTCTGTGGCATCTGCCCCTCCTCTGGTCTCTCTGTGGCCTCTGCCTCCTCTGGTCTCTCTGTCTCCTCTCTGCCTCCTCTGTGGCCTCTGCCTCCTGTGGACTCTCTATTCCTAATACTCCTCTGGTCTCTCTGTGGCCTCTGTCTCCTTTGGTCTCTCTGCCTCCTCTGCATCCTCTCGTCTCTCTGCCTCCTCTGGGCTCTCTGTCTTTCTGCCTCAACTGAACTCTCGGTGGCCTCTTCCCCTCTGGTCTAACTGTGGCCTCTTCCTCTTCTGCTCTCTCTATCTCCTCTGCCTCCTCTCGTCTCTCTGTGGCCTCTGCCTCCTCTGGTCTCTCTGTGGCCTCTGCCTTCTCTTGACTCTCTGCCTCCTCTGCCTCCTCTAGTCTCTCTGCCTCCACTGCTCTCTTTTTGCCTCTGCCTCCTCTAGTCACTCTGTGGCCTCTGCCTCCTCTGGTCTGATCTGCCTCCGCTGCTCTAACTGCCTCCTCTGGTCTCTCTGTGGCCTCTGCCTCCTCTGGTCTTTCTGTGGCCTCTGCCTCCTCTGGTCTCTCTGTGGCCTCTGCCTCCTCTGGCCTCTCATTGGCCTCTGCCTCCTCTGGATTCTCTGCCTCCTCTGGTCTTTGTGGCCTCTGCCTTCTATGGTCTCTCTGCCTCCTCTGCTCCCTCTGCTCTCTGCCTCCACTGGTCTCTCAATTGCCTCTGCCTCCTCTGGTCACTCTGTGGCCTCTGCCTCCTCTGGTCTCTTTGTCTCCTCTGCCTCCTCTAGTCAATCTGTGGGCTCTGCCTCCTTTGGTCTCTCTGTCTCCTCTGCCTCCTCTCCTCTAACTGCCTCTTTGGTCTCTCTGCCTCCTCTGCTTCCTCTCGTCTCTCTGTGGCCTCTGCCTAAACTGCTCTCTCTGTCTCCCCTGCCTCTACTGGTCTCTCTGCCTTCTCTGCCTCCTCTGCTCTCTCTACCTCCATTGGTCTCTCTGTGGCCTCTGCCTCTTGTGGTCTCTCTGTGGCCTCTGCCTCCTCTGGTCTCTCTACCTCCTCTGCTTCCTCTCGTCTCTCTGTGGCCTCTGCCTCCTCTGCTCTCTCTGTCTCCCCTGCCTCCTTTGGTCTCTCTGCCTTCTCTGCCTCCTCTGATCTCTCTACCTCCACTGGTCTCTCTGTGACCTCTGCAATCCTCTGGTCTCTCTGTGGTCTATGCCTCCTCTGGATTCTCTCATGGCCTATGCCTCCACTGGTCTCTCTGTCTCCTCTGCCTCCTTTCATTTCTCTGTGGCCTCTGCATCTTCTGGTCTCTCTGTGGCCTCTGCCTCCTCTTGTCTCTCTATTCCTCTGCCTCCTCTGGTCTCTCTGTGGCCTCTGCATCTTCTGGTCTCTCTGTGGCCTCTGCCTCCTCTTGTCTCTCTTTTCCTCTACCTCCTCTGGTCTCTCTGTGTCCTCTGTCTCCTCTGGACTCTCTGCCTTCTCTGCATCCTCTAGTCTCTCTGTGGCCTTTGCTTCCTCTTGTCTCTCTGTCTTTCTGCCTCCTCTGAACTCTTGGTGGTCTCTGCCTCCTCTGGTCTCTCTGCCTCCTCTGCCTCCTCTGGTCTCTCTGTGGCCTCTGCCTCCTCTGGTCTCTCTCTGGCCTCTGCCTTCTATTGTCTGTCTCCCTCCTATGCCCCATCTGGTCTCTCTGACTCCACTGGTCCTTCTATTGCCTCTGCCTCCTCTGGACTGTATGCCTCCTCTGATCTATTTGTGGCCTCTGCCTCCTCTGGTCTCTCTGCCTCCTCTTCCTCCTCTGCTTCCTCTCGTCTCTCTGTGGCCTCTGCCTCCTCTGGTCTCTCTGTCTCCTCTGCCTCCTCTGGTCTCTCTGCCTCCTCTGCTTCCTCTCGTCTCTCTGTGGCCTCTGCCTCCTCTGCTCTCTCTCTCTCCCCTGCCTCCACTGGTCTCTCTGCCTTCTCTGCCTCCTCTGCTCTCTCTACCTCCACTGCTCTCTCTGTGACCTCTGCAATCCTCTAGTCTCTCTGTAGCCTATGCCTCCTCTGGATTCTCTCATGGCCTCTGCCTCCTCTAGACTCTCTGCCTCCCCTGCATCCTCTCGTCTCTCTGTCTCGTCTGCCTCCTCTGGTCTCTCTTCCTCCTCTGCCTCCTCTGGTCTCTCTGTGGCCTCTGCCTCCTCTGGTCTCTCTGTGGCCTCTGTCTTCTCTTGTCTCTCTGCCTCCTCTGCCCCCTCTGGTCTCTCTGTTTCTACTGGTCTCTCTATTGCCTGTGCCTCCTCTGGTCTCTCTGTTGCCTCTGCCTCATCTGGTCTCTCTGCCTCTTCTGCTTCCTCTCGTCTCTCTGTGGCCTCTGCCTCCTCTGCTTTCTCTGTCTCCCCTGCCTCCACTGGTCTCTCTGCCTTCTCTGCCTCCTCTGCTCTCTCTACCTCCACTGGTCTCTCTGTGACCTCTGCAATCCTCTGGTCTCTCTGTGGCCTATGCCTCCTCTGGATTCTCTGTGGCCTCTGCCTCCTCTGGTCTCTCTGTCTCCTCTGCCTCCACTGGTCTCTCTACCTCCTCTGCCTCCTCTGGTCTGTCTGTGTCCTCTGCCTCCTCTCGTCTCTCTGTGGCCTCTGCCTCCTCTGGTCTCTCTGTCTCCTATGCCTCCACTGGTCTCTCAGTGGCCTTTGACTCCACTCGTCTCTCTGTGGCCTCTGTCTCCTCTGCTCTCTCTCTGGCCTCTACCTCCACTAGTCTCTCTGACTTATCTGTCTCCTCTAGACTCTCTGTCGCCTCTTCCTCCTCTGGTCTCTCTGCGGCCTCTGCCTCCTCTAGTCTCTCTGCCTTCTCTGCCTCCTCTTGTCTCTCTGTGGCCTCTGCCTTTACTGGTCTCTCTCTGGCCTCTGCCTCCTCTGGTCTCTCTGCCTCCGCTGCCTCCTCTGGTCTCTCTGTGGCCTCTGACTCCTCTGGACTCTCTGCCTGCTCTGGTCTCTCTGTGACCTCTGCTTCCTCTGGTCTCTCTGTGGCCTCTGCCTCCTCTTGTCTCTCTATTCCTCTATCTCCTCTGGGTTCTCTGTCTTTCTGCCTCCTCTGAACTCTCGGTGGCCTCTTCCCCCTCTGGTCTAACTGTGGCCTTTGCCTCTTCTGCGCTCTATATCTTCTCTGCCTACTCTGGTCTCTCTGTGGCCTCTGCCTCCTCTGGTCTCTCTGTGGCCTCTGCGTCCTCTGGCCTCTCTAGTCTCTCTGCCTCCACTAGTCTCTCTATTGCCTCTGCCTCCTCTGGTCTGTCTGTGGCCTCTGACTCCTCTGGTCTCTTTGTCTCCTATGCCTCCTCTAGTCACTCTGTGGCCTCTGCCTCCTCTGGACTCTCTGCCTCCTCTGGTCTCTCTGTGGCCTCTGCCTCCTCTGGTCTCTCTGCCTCCGCTGCTCTAACTGCCTCCTCTGGTCTCTCTGTGGCCGCTGCCTTTTCTGGTCTCTCTGTGGCATCTGCCTTTTCAGGTCTCTCTGCCTCCTCTGCCTCCTCTGGTCTCTCTGTGGCCTCTGCCTCCTCTGGTCTTTTTGTGGCTCTGCCTCCTCTGGTCTCTCTGTGGCCTCTACCTCCTCTGGACTCTCTATTCCTATAACTCCTCTGGTCTCTCTGTGGCCTCTGTCTCCTTTGGTCTCTCTGCCTCCTCTGCATCCTCTCGTCTCTCTGCCTCCTCTGGGCTCTCTGTCTTTCTGCCTCAACTGAACTCTCGGTGGCCTCTTCCCCCTCTGGTCTAACTGTGGCCTCTTCCTCTTCTGCTCTCTCTATCTCCTCTGCCTCCTCTCGTCTCTCTGTGGACTCTGCCTCCTCTGGTCTCTCTGTGGCCTCTGCCTTCTCTTGATTCTCTGCCTCCTCTGCCTCCTCTAGTCTCTCTGCCTCCACTGCTCTCTTTTTTGCCTCTGCCTCCTCTAGTCACTCTGTGGCCTCTGCCTCCTCTTGACTCTCTGCCTCCTCTGGTCTCTTTGTGGCCTCTGCCTCCTCTGGTCTGTCTGCCTCTGCTGCTCTAACTGCCTCCTCTGGTCTCTCTGTGGCCTCTGCCTCCTCTGGTCTTTCTGTGGCCTCTGCCTCCTCTGGTCTCTCTGTGGCCTCTACCTCCTCTGGCCTCTCATTGGCCTCTGCCTCCTCTGGACTCTCTGCCTCCTCTGGTCTTTTGTGGCCTCTGCCTTCTCTGGTCTCTCTGCCTCCTCTGCTCCCTCTGCTCTCTGCCTCCACTGGTCTCTCAATTGCCTCTGCCTCCTCTGGTCACTCTGTGGCCTCTGCCTCCTCTGGTCTCTTTGTCTCCTCTGCCTCCTCTAGTCACTCTGTGGGCTCTGCCTCCTTTGGTCTCTCTGTCTCCTCTGCCTCCTCTCCTCTAACTGCCTCGTCTGGTCTCTCTGCCTCCTCTGCTTCCCTTTCGTCTCTCTGTGGCCTCTGCCTAAACTGCTCTCTCTGTCTCCCCTGCCTCTACTGGTCTCTCTGCCTTCTCTGCCTCCTCTGCTCTCTCTACCTCCATTGGTCTCTCTGTGGCCTCTGCCTCTTGTGGTCTCTCTGTGGCCTCTGCCTTCTCTGGTCTCTCTGTGGCCACTGCCTCCTCTGGTCTCTCTGTGGCATCTGCCTTTTCTGGTCTCTCTGCCTCTTCTGGTCTCTCTGTGGCCTCTGCCTCTTCTGGTCTCTCTGTGGCCTCTGCCTCCTCTGGTCTCTCTGTCTCCTCTGGTCTTTGTGTGGCCTCTGTCTCTTCTAGTCTCTCTACCTCCCCTGCTTCCTCTCGTCTCTCTGTGTCCTCTGCCTCCACTGGTCTCTCTGTGGCCTCTGCCTCCTCTGGTCTTTTTGTCTCCTCTGCCTCCTCTAGTCACTGTGTGGCCTCTGCCTCCTTTGGTCTCTCTGCCTTCTCTGCCTCCTCTGCTTTAACTTCCTCCTCTGGTCTCTCTGTCTCTCTGCCTCATCTGGTCTCTCTGTGGCCTCTGCCTCCTCTGGTCTCTCTGCTTCCTTTGCCTCCACTGGTCTCTCTGTGTCCTCTGTCTCCTCTGGTCTCTCTGTGGCCTCTGCCTCCTCTGGTCTCTCTGTCTCTCTGCCTCATCTGGTCTCTCTGTGGCCTCTGCATCTTCTGGTCTCTCTGAAGCCTCTGCCTTCTCTGCTCTCTCTGTGGCCGCTGCCTCCACTTGTCTCTCTGTGGCATTTGCCTTTTCTGGTCTCTCTGCCTCCTCTGGCTCCTCTGGTCTCTCTGTGACCTCTGCCTCCTCTGGTCTCTCTATAGCCTCTGCCTCCTCTGGACTCTCTGCCTTCTCTGCATCCTCTAGTCTCTCTGTGGCTTTTGCCTCCTCTTGTCTCTCTGTCTTTCTGCATCCTCTAGTCACTGTGTGGCCTCTGCCTCCTCTGGACTCTCTGCCTCCTCTAGTCTTTCTGTGACACTTCCTCCTCTAGAGTCTCTGCCTCCCCTGCTTCCTCTCGTCTCTCTGTCTCGTCTGCCTCCTCTGGACTCTCTGCCTGCACTGCCTCCTCTGGTCTCTATGTAGCCTCTGCCTCCTCTGGTCTCTCTGTGGCCTCTGACTTCTCTTGTCTCTCTGCCTCCTCTGCCCCCTCTGGTCTCTCAATCTCTACTGGTCTCTCTATTGCCTGTGCCTCCTCTGGTCTCTCTGTTGCCTCTGCCTCCTCTGGTCTCTCTGTCTCCCCTGCCTCCACTGGTCTCTCTGCCTTCTCTGTCTGCTCTGATCTCTCTACCTCCACTGGTCTCTCTGTGACCTCTGCAATCCTCTGGTCTCTCTGTGGCCTATGCCTCCTCTGGATTCTCTCATGGCCTATGCCTCCACTGGTCTCTCTGTCTCCTCTGCCTCCTCTCTCTCTGTGGCCTCTGCATCTTCTGGTCTCTCTGTGGCCTCTGCCTCCTCTTGTCTCTCTATTCCTCTGCCTCCTCTGGTCTCTCTGTGGCCTCTGCATCTTCTGGTCTCTCTGTGGCCTCTGCCTCCTGTTGTCTCTCTTTTCCTCTACCTCCTCTGGTCTCTCTGTGTCCTCTGTCTCCTCTGGACTCTCTGCCTTCTCTGCATCCTCTAGTCTCTCTGTGGCCTTTGCCTCCTCTTTTCTCTCTGTCTTTCTGCCTCCTCTGAACTCTTGGTGGTCTCTGCCTCCTCTGGTCTCTCTGCCTCTTCTGCCTCCTCTGGTCTCTCTCTGGCCTCTGCCTTCTATTGTCTGTCTGCCTCCTATGCCCCATCTGGTCTCTCTGACTCCACTGGTCTCTCTATTGCCTCTGCCTCCTCTGGACTGTATGCCTCCTCTGATCTATTTGTGGTCTCTGCCTCCTCTGGTCTCTCTGCCTCCTCTTCCTCCTCTGCTTCCTCTCGTCTCTCTGTGGCCTCTGCCTCCTCTGGTCTCTCTGTCTCCTCTGCCTCCTCTGGTCTCTCTGCCTCCTCTGCCTTCCTCTCGTCTCTCTGTGGCCTCTGCCTCCTCTGTCTCTCTCTCTCTCTCCCCTGCCTCCACTGGTCTCTCTGCCTTCTCTGCCTCCTCTGCTCTCTCTACCTCCACTGGTCTCTCTGTGACCTCTGCAATCCTCTAGTCTCTCTGTGGCCTATGCCTCCTCTGGATTCTCTCATGGCCTCTGCCTCCTCTAGACTCTCTGCCTCCTCCTGCTGGTCTCTCTGTCTCTCTGCCTCCTGGTCTCTCTGCCTCCTCTGCCTCCTCTGGATTCTCTGTGGCCTCTGCCTCCTCTGGTCTCTCTGTGGCCTCTGTCTTCTCTTGTCTCTCTGCCTCCTCTGCCTCCTCTGGTCTCTCTGTCTCTCTG
>JALDNG010003801.1:0-24459 GCA_024349245.1 Neodontobutis hainanensis
TTCTAACATAGTTATTGTTAATAACTTTTAAAAGTGTTAATGTTTTTTACCCAGTTATTTAAGCGGATGTTATAAACATTTTTTGTTCTGCTGCTGGAGAGGACTGAACTCCACCAGCCTCCATTGCACTTTTTGCACATTGTGCACTTTGATATTTATTATAGCTTCTGTTTTCTGCTCATTATTACTTTTAATTCACAAACGTCCCAGCCACTTCCCAGTCAGCCTACGTAACAATCCCCTTTAAACTTTATTTAATGGAAATTCGGTTGTTAGGGCTCTTCAAATGAGTTAAGGCAGAATTCTTCATCTTCCACAGACTGACTAATGGTAGAGTCTTATGGCAGTCAGAAAGAAGGAATACTTGTGTTGTTCTGTCCTGCAGCTCACTGATCTCAGACGCCCACTTGCTGCTCTCTCTTTCCTCAGACTGTGGCCCCTGAACTAAAATGAGTTGGACATCCCTCCAACTCAGTTACATGAGCCTCGTTTCCACTGGAGCATTATGGGGCAGGTCGGGTCAAAGGTATCTGACCCACCAGATGCACTTAGTCTTTAGAAGAGCGGCTAGTTTCCTTGTTTGATGTAAATCATCAAAAATAATGTAATAAATTGTTATTTATGATTTTTAGGCTCTGTAGGTGGTGTGTGGTTAAAAGTAACACAGTGTTAAAGAAGAAAATTAGAGATCAGAGATTATTATAGTAATTATTTAATTATTCAAACATATTTACAAACATAAACATATGTACAAAATAATTTATAAACAACTTATTAAAATGAATGAATGAATAAATGAATGAATAAATGAACGAATGAATAATTGAATCAATGAATAAATTAATGAACAAATGAATAAATGAATTAATGAATAAATGAATAAATGAATGAATAAATTCATGAAATAATAAATGTATGAATGAATGAATAAATGAATAAATGGATGAATGAATAAATGAATGAATTAATAAATGAATGAATTGATGAATAAATGAATAAATTAACAAATCAAGGAATAAATGAATGAATAAATGGATCAATAAAAAATAATAAATAAATGGATGAATTAATGAATGAATGAATGACATTAATATTTGATTCTATTCATTCTGGTGGCTCCTGGTCAACATGCTGCCTCTGATACACCTCCTGTTCCAATAAAAGACAGGCTAGTTATGCAAGTTATAAGTGAATTTTCAACAAAACAAGTTGGATCTTTAAAACTCTATCCTCTCTATTATATGTCCCTGAAGTACACGTTTGAGACTGACTGAGGACTACACTCAGGACTTAAAACAAGTCCCTTGTTATTTTTGTGACCTTTTAAACCACAATACAACATAATAATAATAAAAACATTTGACTTGTAGATGTGATGTGTGCTTTTGTACTTACATTCCTGCTCTCCTCTTGGGCCTGTATAATGGCGGCCACAATAAGGTTCACCAAAACAAACTGGACCATTATAACAAAGGTGATAAGGCACAGTGGGGCAGCCCAGGACAGGTAGGTTGAACAGTTTACATCATCCAGTCGGCACTCCTCAAAGTATCCTTTAACAAATCAATGAACGTAGATATCAAAAATCACGGTAGAATTAAAAATATTTTCCAGCAAAGTCAGGTCTGATGCATACTTGAGGAAGTGTGAATAAAAGGCTCAATGGAGTCTGATTGAGAGCGTTACTGCAGCATTGGGGCATCCTTCACACATGTACCACTCGGAGGGACAGGGCCATACATTTCTTGGCACGTGGTATACCATGACATCATTGCACTTCAAGCTGTTTTAGCAGTGTTTATGTTGTTGAACTGATAACTTTGATTAGAAAACTTACACAACTGCAAACTATTGTGAAACGTTACTTACGTTTACATTTATTCATTTAGCTGATGCTTTTATTCAAAGCGACTTACATTAAGCTTCAATTCACCAGTGTTACAGCCTGAACACCACTGGAATCAAGGAGTGTCTTGCCCAAGGACACATCGACAGTATGAACTGTGAGGAGATCGAACCACCAGGGACAAGCGCTCTACCACTGAGCCACTGAGCCCCACTTATTTTCTAAAAACATCCACTTGCTGGGTGGGTTTTCTTTGGGTACTCACCAAAGCCCCACTAACATCAAAAACATGCTGGATGCCCCTGGTGGAGAATGCCGATAAGAAATTTCCCCACAGGAATAACTGCTATAAATGTTTACAGCTGCACTATGTACATTGATGGAGCAATAACAGTCGTTAGGAATACATGTTTTAGAGCCAGTGCACAGGCAAAGCTATAATTGTGTGCTAGAATTTTTATTTGTGTTGTGGTTCTGGGCTTGTTCTTGAGTTTGTCTACCATCAAAATGCCGCTCCAGTTGTCTCCTGTGCACAGTATGTAGAGCGTCAGGAGGGCACTGCCAAAGTTTTGAAAGTTGCAGTAGAGACTCAAGCCAACACATGGATACTCTGGAGTACACTCTAGTCACGAGAAAGATCGATATAACAATCAATATATGATAATAATATAAACAATATACACATTATATTAACAATGTTTTAAATACATCGACAAACACAATATGTTTATAATAATATATGTACTGTGCTTGTGTTTATGACTGACCAAGTTTCCCAATCAGCTCCACTGTCAACACAGCATACATGAAGAAAAAGAAGGCGAAAAGCAGGCACAGATTTCCAACCTGGAGGAAAAATGACACTTAACAACCTTCCTCCTGCTCTCTGTTCATGTTTGTTTTTTTATTGTTGCGGGTTAGTTTAGTAAATATTTAAAGTTAGGTAATTTAATTTACAGATTGTTAGACCAGCCTGGTGTTTGTCTACTAAGTTTATTTTCTTTAAAAGTCTAAATCCCAAAATAACACTAAAATGGTTTACAATGTGGAGTTATTAGGAAGGATGTTGCATTTCTGTTGCATGTGTTGCCTTTGGTGGGTGGAGGTTTATCGCTCTATGGTGGTGCCCTTACTCAAGGTCCTTATAAGGGGTTTCAGGAGAGGCTTGGGCTGGGCGCACATGCACAGACAGAGAGAGAGACTGGAGAAAACGCCGGTGGATTTTAATTGAATGTTAGGTATGTTTAATGAGTTTGGAGAAATCTAGAACAGTTCCTCTGAGCGCTGCAGCAGTCTTAGCCCGCCCTAATGCTCTCCTCGATTGAGGCAGGATGACACCTACTGCGTTAATGCGAGATAAAATGATTGTTGATGTTTATGCGTTAACGTGATATTAAAGCATTTACTTTCCCAACCCTAGTTTGAACACATTTTTACAACATGAATATTTCTTAAGAGCATGGTTCTAAGGCTGGTAATATCTCAGAGTTCACTGTCAGTGAGTTCTTGTCTTCTGATAATAATGCTCATGTTGATATGATGTTTTAAATGAAAACTGAATTACCTGTGACAGAGTCTTCCAGATAGTTTTTATCAGCACCTTGATCTTCTTAGCCTTCAGAACTGAAAAGACATGCTGCATTAGTGTGCCACTTAAATGGTCACATTTTCTAGTTGTAAGGTGTTTATGACCAGGGACGTACTGGGACTGAAATTCAGCCGGGACTTTAAGACGGAGAGGCCTTTTACGCGAGTGCCCTTGGTGCACGAGCAGGATTTTTTTTCAGTTATTTTCATTCTAATAGTGTTTTTATGGTATAAAGACAATCAGATTACGCTGAAGACCTTCAAGAAACTTTAGGATAACACCTGCCTCCTCAGGTTGTATAAGCAAGTCCACTGCACTGAACACAACCAAAACCTAATCTCAAACACATAAGTCACACAGTATACCATGAACTACCAGCATGTCATGTGTACAGTCAGTCGGAGTGATAAAATAGTTACAAATACTCACACCCACTCATACTCAAAAACTACAATGCAGTCCCATACAATAGAGATTTTGTGTGTATGTATGTATGTGTGTGTGTGTGTGTGTGTGTGTGTGTGTGTGTGTGTGTGTGTGTGTGTGTGTGTGTGTGTGTGTGTGCTCACTTTCAACTCTCCCTGCCTCAGCTTCCCCTGTGCTGGACCCTGCCTCTGCTTACTGATTGTACAGCTACATAACACATGCATGAGAAGAACATGAGTAATAAATATGACAAAGAATAATACATTTTCTAATTAAATCTGTGCTTCAGTCAGGTTATTATCTAGAATGTGGAACTATTGGCATTTTATCCTTTATGTAAATATGTAACATTGTGCTGTATTTTTCTATTTTTGTGTGCGTGTTCTTAATAAAGCTTTGATTGATATGTCTAATATGATTGCCTACCCAGCCCTGCACACTGCCCATCTACCTGTCTGTTTCCTGCTCTTCTCCTCCTGCTGCTCCTTCTCTTCCTCTCTCCTGCTGCTGCTCCTATTCCTCTCTTCTCCTCCTCCTCTCTCCTGCTGCTGTTGCTCCTCCTAAAACTGTCCTACCTCACATCACCAGCAATCTTTGGAGAAGTTTACTCGACTCTGCAACTCTGTCTATGACTCCATCGTTGTCTAAAGTCATTAGGATCTCTTTTTCTGTGCACATTAGCATGAATGCCTCAAGACGCTCCTGTGTCAGCACCCTTTTCAGTGCGGAAAAGGTCCGCTAATTCGGCACATTTAGCTGCCTCTTGTGCCAACATTTTTTCTTTTTCATTCTTATTTTTTCGGCCCCACCCATTTCTTTCACTTCTTTCCTTCGTTTGACATTTTTACCGTCCGTCTCTGTTGAATTCACACAAACTCAAACCTAACAAAGTAAACTTCTTTGATCGTCGCCTTTGAGCCAATCGGATATCAGGAAATACGAGGATCAGTCAGGAGAAGCAACTTAGCAGCAGAAGCCTACAGAACCGTGTAAGTGTATTTGATTCTTGTCATTTTTGAGCTTAGTGCCGTGTTATTGCTGAGAAAACCGCTCTGTGCATTACTACGACTTTGTCACGTGGTGCACCGGCGTTCACTCTCACCTGCTCGCCGCCTGGTTTCGTTTGAGTTGTTTACGGCCTTTTGGAGGCGTGACCAAACGCCAGCAGCGCTCTGCTATTTAATCCGTGGTTTAGTCGAAGTCAGTAGGAGAAGCAACTTAGCAGCAGAAGCCTACAGAACCGTGTGTATTTGATTCTTGTCATTTTTGAGCTTAGTGCCGTGTTATTGCTGAGAAAACCGCTCTGTGCATTACTACGACTTTGTCACGTGGTGCACCGGCGTTCACTCTCACCTGCTCGCCGCCTGGTTTCGTTTGAGTTGTTTACGGCCTTTTGGAGGCGTGACCAAACGCCAGCAGCGCTCTGCTATTTAATCCGTGGTTTAGTCGAAGTCAGTAGGAGAAGCAACTTAGCAGCAGAAGCCTACAGAACCGTGTAAGTGTATTTGATTCTTGTCATTTTTGAGCTTAGTGCCGTGTTATTGCTGAGAAAACCGCTCTGTGCATTACTACGACTTTGTCACGTGGTGCACCGGCGTTCACTCTCACCTGCTCGCCGCCTGGTTTCGCTTTGAGTTGTTTACGGCCTTTTAGGCGTGACCAACGCCAGCAGCGCTCTGCTATTTAATCCGTGGTTTAGTCGAAGTCAGTAGGAGAAGCAACTTAGCAGCAGAAGCCTACAGAACCGTGTAAGTGTATTTGATTCTTGTCATTTTTGAGCTTAGTGCCGTGTTATTGCTGAGAAAACCGCTCTGTGCATTACTACGACTTTGTCACGTGGTGCACCGGCGTTCACTCTCACCTGCTCGCCGCCTGGTTTCGCTTTGAGTTGTTTACGGCCTTTGGAGGCGTGACCAAACGCCAGCAGCGCTCTGCTATTTAATCCGTGGTTTAGTCGAAGTCAGTAGGAGAAGCAACTTAGCAGCAGAAGCCTACAGAACCGTGTAAGTGTATTTGATTCTTGTCATTTTTGAGCTTAGTGCCGTGTTATTGCTGAGAAAACCGCTCTGTGCATTACTACGACTTTGTCACGTGGTGCACCGGCGTTCACTCTCACCTGCTCGCCGCCTGGTTTCGTTTGAGTTGTTTACGGCCTTTTGGAGGCGTGACCAAACGCCAGCAGCGCTCTGCTATTTAATCCGTGGTTTAGTCGAAGTCAGTAGGAGAAGCAACTTAGCAGCAGAAGCCTACAGAACCGTGTAAGTGTATTTGATTCTTGTCATTTTTGAGCTTAGTGCCGTGTTATTGCTGAGAAAACCGCTCTGTGCATTACTACGACTTTGTCACGTGGTGCACCGGCGTTCACTCTCACCTGCTCGCCGCCTGGTTTCGTTTGAGTTGTTTACGGCCTTTTGGAGGCGTGACCTGCTGAATTCAATTCTTGAATCAGACGGGTATATAAGTGTGAACCACCGCGCAGCGGTCGCGCAGCCCTATTCGCGTGAAGACCTAAGAGAGTAAAGACCATCGACTCTACCTGCACTCGACTCCACCGAGCAGGGCACTTGAGTATTGCACTTTTTGTACCTATTGTTTGCACTTAAAACTTACTATTTATACTTTACTCTCTACTGTCTATTTTTTTTTCTGCTCCTCTTCAATGTGTTTTCAAATTCCCACTGTCATTTCTCCACGGACATTTTCATCTGTTTTACAAAGGAGATGCAACCATAACAATCTGCATGTTATATCACCGTCCATAACTGCCTCTTCTACTTTCTCAATAGGCTTGTGGAACTGCCAGTCTGCTGTGAACAAAGCTGATTTCATTACCGCTTTTGTTCAACATTCTGGTCTTTCAGTTGTAGCACTTACAGAAACATGGATCAAACCAGAGGACTCTGCCACTCGCTGCCCTCTCCCATAATCACACTTTCTCCCACAGTCCTCGCCTCACAGGAAGGGGTGGAGGGACCGGATTACTTATCCCTACTGACTGGAAGTTCAAACAGTTAGCACCCTTGTGTGACAACAGCTCCTTCGAGTTCCATGCTGTTACCATCACCCACCCTGTTAAAAGTCACTTTGTAGTTATCTATCGACCCCAGGTCAGCTTGGACATTTCTTGGAGGAGTTGGATGTGCTTCTTTCATCCTTCCCTGAGGATGGTACTCCTCTGGTGGTATTAGGAGACTTCAACATCCACCTTGAAAAGCCACAGGCCGCTTCAATAACCTGACTGCATCATTTGACCTCAAGCAGGTCTCCACACCAGCAACTCACAAGTCTGGTAACCAACTAGATCTCATCTACATAAGGTCCTGCTCCACTCGGCATACTCAGGTCACACCTCTGCACACGTCGGATCATTTCTTCGTAACTCTTGACCTCGATCTAACTTCTCCAGACACCGCAACAGTTTTACCGCTGGTCACTTTCCGACGTAACCTGCGCTCACTCAGTCCCTCCCGCTTTTCCTCTGCCGTCTCTTCTGCGCTTCCCCTCTTGAGGAGCTCTCGCTTTTAAACACCAACACTGCCACTGACACTCTGTGCTCCACTCTTACATCCTGTCTGGACAACTTATGCCCTCTTATATCCAGACCAGCTCGTACATCCTCGTCTGCCCCCTGGTTATCCAATGTTCTACGTGAGCATCGCACCAGCCTCCGGTCAGCTGAGAGAAAATGGCGCAAGTCAAAAGATCTCACTGACCTCTCTATCTACCAGTCTCTCCTCTCTAATTTCTCTGCTGATGTCACTTCTGCAAAAACTGACTACTACCATTCTAAGTTAATCAACTCACCTGACTCACGCACTCTCTTTAAAACCTTCTCTGCCCTCCTTTGTCCGCCTGCTCCCCCTCCTTCATCAGAGTTAACAGCTGATGATTTTGCATCTTTCTTTGTAAAGAAAACAACCGCCATCAGCAGTCAGTTTTCTGCGCCAGCACCTGCTGAACTCTTTCACACCCCTGATACGTGTTTGCTCCCTTCTTTTTCTCCTCTAACTGAAGCGGACGTATCCAAGGTCATTAGTTCTAACCACCCAACCACCTGCCCGCTAGATCCCATCCCCACACATCTCCTTCAGGCCATCACTCCATCTGTCGTGCCTGCTCTCACCCACATCATCAACTCATCTCTCTCCACTGGGTCATTCCCACAGCTTTCAAAGAGGCCCTCATCACACCACTACTTAAGAAACCCACTCTCAACCCTTCACTGTTAGAAAACTACAGACCGGTTTCCCTCCTTCCCTTTACTGCCAAAGCTCTGGAGCGAGTTGTGTTTAACCAGCTCTCCTCCTTTCTCACACGAAACAACCTCCTGGACCAGAACCAGTCTGGGTTCAAGAGCGGACATTCCACCGAAACTGCACTGCTCTCAGTCATCGAAGCCCTGAGACTGGCAAAGGCAACATCCAAGTCATCTGTCCTCATCTTACTGGATCTGTCTGCTGCCTTTGACACTGTTAACCATCACATCCTCTTGTCTTCTCTCAGTGCGATGGGTGTCTCTGGAATGGCGTTGCAATGGTTCAAGTCTTACCTCTCGGGTAGGTCATTCAGAGTATCCTGGAGAGATGAGGTCTCTGAGTCCCAACATCTCAATACAGGGGTGCCACAGGGCTCAGTGCTTGGACCGCTACTCTTTTCCATATACATGACATCCCTTGGCTCTGTCATTCAGAAGCATGGCTTTTCCTATCACTGCTATGCGGATGACACTCCACTTGTCATTTCAACCTGATGATCCGACGGTCTCTGCTCGTGTCTCGGCGTGCCTGAGTGACATCTCACTTTGGATGCAGGACCATCACCTGCAGCTGAACCTTGGTAAAACAGAACTGCTTGTGATTCCTGCCAACCCAAAGACCCGCCACAACCTCTCCATTCAACTAGGCTCATCAACCATTACACCGTCCAGCACTGCCAGAAATCTGGGAGTGGTAATTGATGATCAACTAAACTTCACAAGTCATGTTGCCAGCACCACCAGGTCCTGTAGATTCATCCTCTACAACATTAGGAAAATTAGACCTTTCCTATCGGAGCACTCGACGCAAATCCTAGTTCAGGCTCTTGTCTTGTCCAAACTGGATTATTGCAATGCTCTTCTGGCTGGACTCCTGCCTGCAAACCTCTGCAGCTCATCCAGAATGCAGCAGCAAGAGTGGTCTTTAAAGAACCGAAGAGAGCGCATGTAACTCCTCTCCTCATTAGGTTACATTGGCTCCCGGTTGAGGCACGTATTAAGTTCAAAGCTATGCTCTTGGCCTACAAGACCACCACTGGCTCCGCCTCATATCTTCACTCACTGATACAGACCTATGTTCCTACCAGATCCCTGCGATCTGCTAATGAACAACGCCTGGTTGCACCATCCCAAAAAGGAAAAAATCCTCTCACGCACTTTCTCTGGATCTGTTCCACATTGGTGGAATGATCTACCTGCTGCTACAAGATCAGCAGATTCTGTAGACATATTTAAAAACGCTTGAAAACATATCTCTTTGTCAACACCTGACTGACAAACACTAAATTCTTAACTTCCTTTCTATCAATTCCTTCTTAAAAAAAAAAAAAAAAAAAAATATCTTTCCTATCCTTAGCTTTGTATGCTGTGCTAGGTTTTAACTGACTAGTTTTTGTGCACTTATGCTTTTGTTACCTTGTGTTGTTGAAATTGCTTCCATTGTTTTCCTCACTTGTAAGTCGCTTTGGATAAAAGCGTCTGCTAAATGACTAAATGTAAATGTAAATGTAAGTTGGGAGGGGCCGCTCGTATCCCCCCTTAAGATTGGAAGTATTGGTTTGGCCCAGTCTGAAACACACACACACACACAGACACACAGCTGCGTTCTGCTGCAGCTGAGCGGCCAGCCACAGGCCGGTACGGTAGCGTATCATATAAAATAAATAATAATAATAAAAAATAATAATAAAAAATTTGACCACCGGCCGATTCGGCCTGAAATGGACCGGCCGTTCGGGATTGTTCCCGGTATTCCCGATTGCCAATCCGTCCCTGTTTATGACATAATAAAATCAACTCCTAAGGTTTCTGTTTGCAAACTAAACTAAATCAATGTTTCCCACCATTAACAAATTGATTTTTATTTTATTATTCCTTTATTATCCTTGTGGGGAAATACAAAGTAGCATGTTTTTTGTTGCATGCATGTTAACATTTTTGAGACTGTTGCATTGACCTGGGCCTGTTACATGAGTTTCCTAAAGCCAGGCATACACTGTGCAATTTTCAACCTGAATTTGACCTCATATCTGGTCATACCATCATTTTTGAGCCAAATTCTGGGCTGTTGTGCGTCCTTGGTGTCCTGTGTACAGGGCCCTACGCAATTAACCCCTCCCAACAAGTTCCTAACCAGAAATAGGTGGTCAGATGAAATTCTGACATGTCAGAAATCTCGGTCGCAGCAAACCATCCGGTTGTACAGTGTGTGAGCACATTAATCGTGATCTTTGGCTTTCCTCAGACGTGATCTACTCAAACAGTATGAGTTGTGTGTGTGCCCAGCTTTAGTGTTCTCTCTTCTTTAGAGCTCTTTAAAAACACAATAGTAGGTGTCAGCTGCTCCCTTCAGGGTTGCCACAGGGAGGGATCCATATATTTAGAGTGGCATATATTTTTATCCAGGATGCCCTTCCTGACACAACTCTCTATTTTATAGACCTGTAGTAATGCTGCATTCATGTGGTCCTCGGGAACTCGGGAATACAGTGCATCTGTGAAGTATTCACAGTGCTTTGCTTTTTCCACATTTTGTAATGTTACAGCCTTATTTCAAAATGGATTAAATTGATTGTTTGCCTCAAAATTTTACAAACTTATCCTTCAGTGATCCAGACAGAGCCAGCCTTAAACACCTCCGGAGAAATCTGAAAATGGATGTGCACCGACGCTAACCATCCAACCTGATGGAACTTGAGAGGTTCTGCAAAGAAGACTGGGAGAAACTGCCCAAACATTGTTGTGCCCAGCTCATAGCATCAGACTCAAAAAGGCTTGAGGCTGTAATTAGGGCCAACGAAGCTTAAACAAAGTTTTGGCTGTAAATAATTATGTACATGTGCTTTTTGTTTTTCATTTTTAATAAATTTGCAAAGAATTCAAACCTTCTTTCATGTTGTCATCATGGGCTATAGTTTGTAGGATTTTGAGGCAAATAATAAATTGAATCCATTTTGAAATAAGGATGTAACTTAACAAAATGTAGAAAAAGTGAAGCGCTGTGAATACTTTCTGTATTTGAGAAATGCACATGAACATGTCTAAACATCAGTCCTGCGATGCTATATATTCCGACCTTACGAGCTGAAATCATGTGAACACATCCCGAGATTCTGAGGACCACATTAACGCACCAAAAGTTATGAGAATTTTTAGAAATGAATAAAAAGTTGCATGTGTGTATTACTCTGTGCAAGGGTGAACACTTTGCAGGTTCGGATGAGGCTGGGATTAATGGGAAGTTTGTCGTCCAGGTTCAGCACAGTGAGTACGACGAAGATTAGAGACATCGCCAGCACCAGCAGGTCCAGACAATTCCAGCTAAAGGTTCACATATTACATTAGACACTATTGACAAAACAGACTTGCGCTTATTTATATGCCTTACTTGTTATTTATAAACCTCCGTCCGCCAAACGCCACAGGTTTGAGCACAATGTCAATGATGAGGATGGCAAAGAAACCGTAGAAAGTGTAATCCATGAGATTATCTATGTACTAAGCAGACAACAAAAATAAATAAATCAATATGCCCTTATAGTTTAGAGATGTTCCTGAGGCAGTGGGTTGACATTACCGAGTCTGATTGTAATGTTCCAACATCATGATAAAGACATTGAAAATGATCACCCCTGACATGAGCAGCTCCAGGATGAGGCTCGTGCACAATGTGTGGATCAAGCGCGCACTCGCGAGTAGCGGGTGTAATATAGCGCTGTAAAAAATAAAAATAAACCAACAAAAGGCCTAACAACCACAATCAAACACTGCAATACTGGGCTCAGTGGCCTAGATGTGACTAACCGTTCCGTGTTAGGGTCATTTTCGCCTGTGTGAGGTCCCCTCTTTGGATTTTCTGTTTTTGCTGGACTTCGTTGAATGTGTCGACCATGGTCCCGATGAACATGTCCAGCAGGAGGATGCTCATTATTATAAACGATAGAAAGTACAGAGCCATCCAGGTCTTGTTGTTTGTCACAGGCTGAAAAACAAAACACAACTGATAAATTCACAAAGGATCAGCGTGATCCAATCCACTTTAACTATTCCTGCTTAAGGTTGTGTTTTGTATAAGTTACTTATACAGTGAGAAAATACATTTATTAATAACAATAAAGATAGTTATCAGTTTTATTGAGTCATGGATTTCTTTAAGTGTTGTTATGTTATATTTATTTTTCTACACCAATCCTTATAACAGGATTTTCTTTTTCAGAGAGGACTCGGTCTCCTCTGGTGTTAAGTCTCGTTTTGTTTAGTGATAATACCTGAAGGTCTTCTCCGACAGCGCCGAGGCCGTCGTACATGATATTCACCCATCCGTCCTTCGAGTACATCACAAACAGTGACATTAAGGCCTGGAAGAAAACAAAAACTACTCAACAACTACTACTAATATGTTTAGTCTATCTCCAGCCTTCTCGTTTATACCTGGAGAATGTTGTCGAAATTGAATGTTCTTCTTTGCCAGCTTAGGTTTGACATCAGGCATTCGGTCTTGTTGGTGATGCTTCTGACAATACCGAATTCTTTGTCCACACAATTGTAAAAGGCTCCTTAAAAGCTAGTCAACCAAGGCACACAGGATTGCAGTGAAATGGTAAATACTTTGGCTGAATTCAAATACTGTTCCTTAACCTTTGAATACAACGTCCTAAAGTCAACAGTGAGAGGTCAGGAGTGTCCTTGTCAAGTTAGGAAAGGAGCATCAGCGGGGTTTTGACACATCTGATTCCACTAACCTCATCAGGAATGTTGAACATTGACGCACATTGACATAATAAAAACTACACATCCTAACAAAAGACTACAACAAGCACCTAATCCTGAAAAAGTCAGTCATAAGATGTGGTAGCTCTAGAGCAGTGTCTTTTCAGTTGATGCAGAGTGACTTTAAATTCATCACAAACTCTTCACACGAAACTAAATTTTGGTCGTATTCAGAAAAGATTGTGACTGGTGGTGCAGTGGATTGTGGAAAGTCAGTAAGCTCCTAACCTTTCAGAACATCCATAGGTTTAAAAGAAGCAGTGGAGCTCCTATCTTAGCTCCTTTCCTTACTAAAGTGAGAACTCAAACATCTGTGTGTTCTAAGTGTTCTAAGCTATTTGAGACATTCAGATTCAGCCTCATGTGTGGTTGAATTATCTTACCTGCACACCAAGGACTCCATAGAAAAAGAAAAAACAGCACTGATTATAATAATGTTAGTAATTGGTTTGACTGAAGCTAGAGACCGTCCATGGCCAGCTTCAATCTTGTTGCGTGTTTGAGGACCCTGGAACAAAAATTCATACAAAACATGTATAAGTGCCATGTAAGAGCCACTCGCTGAAAAGCCTGGCTGCTTTAGGAGGAGTAGGGGCAGTACAAGTCATGATCACTTTGGGGAATGTTTCGTCCTAAATATACATACTCCACTGTACTATTTTTGCAAACCCCTGGCAATATTGAGAAACAGTTATTAAATGGTGGAGTTAAACACAGCGGTCTATTGATGGAAAAAATTAAATCTTGTCTCTTGTTCACATCTATGACATACTGACCCAACCCGTAACGTAGAACCTTGAGGATCCCCATGATTCTTCTATTATTGTGCAGTGGATCACTCAGTGAGAGAATGACATCAGCTGCAGACACTATCACCAACACCCGTCTAGGGCGTTCTCGGGGGAATGGCAGTAGCTGTCTTTCCCAATCACCACACCCAAGGCTATGATCTGGTGTTAAAGAACAGTAAGAGTCAAATCAAAAATAACTCAAAATGTTTTTTAGAAATACTTGTATATTGTTTACCTTTAAAACCATTTCTAGTGTAAAGAGGCCGGTAAAGACATAGTCACAATAAGTCAGGACAAGTCGCTCCTAAAGACAAAGACATACAGTTTTTTTTATCTAATATATCTAATATGAACCTATCTCATATTTTCCAGGTTCTGAGGGAAATAGATGTATTTGAGAATGCATTTGTCTCACCGTGCTTCCGTCAGAGATGCTGGGTCTTTCCAAAGCCAAGGTGATACAGCTCAGAACAACGACTAAAAGAATGAGGTGGGCGAACTTAACAGAGGCATTGATCTGATTGCAGACAACACGGAACCTAAACAAAAGCACACAATTACCTCAGGACTGAGCTGTAAAAGGAAAAGTGACTTCTTCAGTTCAATTCAGTTTATCTGCCATTTGCAGATTAAAACTCTTCTATCGATATGCATATATAAGTATGCACTTTCACAGATTAAAAAGTAAAAACAGTGAAAGGTGTTTTTAATAAACAGCAGGGTTGTAGTCGAGTCACCAGTTTTTTAGTACAAGGCACTTTCAAATCCTCAGTTTTCAAGTTCAAGACACCAAAAACTAGTCCGAGTTGTGGGTGAGTTGTCAACATGGTTATTTACATCATCAACAGAAACGTTTAAGATATTTAAGTTATACAAGTCATTTAAGAATATATCATACCAACTGTTTTGAACATTCATAACTTAACAACTTTTTTAAACAGGCCCGGCTTTTCTTGAAATGCTGCTAATAGCTTAATTATTGCTAGTTTGACTGTAATAACTTATTTAATATAACATTAAAATCAAATAAATATAACATGAGCGCATTTTGGTCCTTGTTGTTATTGTTTATTGTTCCAACATTCTGAGATAAAATTACATGAACACATCAAAGTAGAAGAAGAACAACTTCCTAACTGGAAATTGAAATTTGAGTTACCTTCAATTGATGAAACAAGTTCAAGTTAAATCCAAATATATTTGAGTCCATTCAAATCACCAAATGTTGAACCAAATCATCTGATCAACTGATACATTGATTTGGATTTGATTTGTGTGTCTATTTAGAAGACATTTAATGCTGTTTGTTGCTCACACTTAAAAGTACTATAAACGTATTAATTATGAGCTGTTTATATCTAAGACTGAAAGCTAGACAATCTGCACGTCTCTTTTAAGTCATGGGGCAATGTCTACCTGATCAAAAAGCAGGTATCTGGCAAAGACCGAAGCTCATTGAGGGAGTTTCCAAATCTACTTTTTCCAATTTTCAGGGGGAAGACAGCGGTACAAAGCTCTAAAGCATGGTTACGCTGAAAAGTAGTGCAGGTCTCAAAGCAAAGCGAAGCCATTACACACAGACAGAGCAGACAGGTGTCACACCTGTCAGGACGGTCCAGGCCTAGGAAGAGAAGAGGAATGTAGCACCGATGAGTTAGGGACTGTAATTTTCTGATCCTCCAAACACAGAGCTAAGCTCCTGATCAGCTGTGCCCCGAGGACTTGTGTTCTGTTCTAAAGCCCTGCTTTATCTTTGTCTAAACCTTTACACTTTCTCGGCCTCGATCATAACATGTACATTTGTATTTAGCCATGCGCTGTCCTGGCTGTAGCACATTGATAAAAATATATATATATATAATGTTTGTAGATTATTCATTCATTATTAATGTTTTAGGCTGCAAGCCCAAATTATTTAAATATTAAATATTTCTAAATGCTAAATTTCTAAATTTCTAAATGCACATACTGATGCCTGCATCAGTCTGTGCTTTAACTAAGATCAGCTGTTTTACCACACACGCTTTTTTAACCACCACCTCTCACGGGGCTGGCAGAGCCACAGACGAGCACGAGGAAGCGGGTCGGGAACAAGATAGCAAATATACCCCCGTCTTGATCACCACCAGGCCTGTTTTGTTGCAGGATCTGTGCTGTATTGTTCTACTGCAGCTGCAGCTGTCCGAGTCTGAGTCAGGACCATCAAAACCAACTCCAAGTTCATTGAGGCCTACGCCTGAGTCACTGGCAGCCAGTTCTGCTCAGCCTTTACTTAAACCCAATGAGAGAACAAAGCCTAACTGCTCCTCTGATTGGATTAAATTAAATTAATTCTCTATTTGTTGGAAAGCAAGGGGCTATACTGCAACAATAATAAATAAGTACTTTCTCCTTATTACCCTCCTTGTCTACAATAGCTTACACAGCAGGTATATAAATAAATACAAATATTATTGTAATGCCAGTTGTGTGTGTTTGCTTTTTGTGTTAAGCTTACTTGTTCTGCGGAGAAAACAGGAAGAGTGACCACTCCTTATGATCTATGAACCATTTTGGATAACGAGGTGTCTGCAGTAAAAATCAAAAAAGAAAACAGACATTTAAAAGATTACATCAACATTAAAGCTTGATTAAAAGTAGTAAGTTGTATTTCATAATGTCTTTTTCACATCTTACGTTTTCTACTGCTGCGGTCACTGAAGTCTGTGTGTCTTCGTGTGAGATAATGGAATGGGCCTAGGACAACAGAGTTTTTTTAGACAAACACATCATCAAGCCACTATACTGTAGGCACACTGCGCACAAGTTACAAATAACAGATTACAGATGTAAAAATTTGAATAAAAACTATTTAAACACTGTGTGATTTGTAGCCTTTTAAAAGACTATTACAGGTATTAAAGTACTGTGAGGTTTAGTCCAATGTGTATTTTTTACATTTTATTTTTTTAAAGGTTGGGGAGACTGGCTTTGTAATAATAACAAATTTGTTAATCTGTCATCTCTGTTACTGTCAGGAGCATTGCATTAATGATTGGGGGGACATACTCAGAATTCAACTCTTTCTCAGAATGTAATGATCTTGAAAAATGCTGAAGCAAATTAGATTTGGAACTGGGCCGTGTAATACTTATTACACTATACGTTTTTCTATTGCCTTTTCTCTGCCCAGAATTATGCATTTTATTTTTTTCTACGACAAAACATATTTAAATGATCTTCGTGTCAATGAGTTCTTGCACGCTCTCACCACGTGCCACTGTGTAAAACAGCGACCGAACCCAGCAGCACACAAATCTGTGGCCTGTGCTCTGTAAATATTTACTGTAGACATCCCGTTAGCCCCACACCCTGTCCCAGCGGAGGACCGTGGGGCTGGTGCTGTCTGTTAAAGGGGTTTGTCTCAAAACAGAGACTGTGGATGTGATGTGGTTTTATTGGCATAAAGAGCAAAGGGCGGGAAATATAAAACATTTTTGACCTTGACCTTTCTGTTTTAAAGTCTTCTGTCTCTGATGTTGGGGCCACTCAAAATGTTCAGCTAAACTCTAAAACATCATCTAAAAAGGGAATTAGATGATGTTTTGACTGTAATTTTCTTGAGGAGGACCCATCAACATCAAATATCCCAGCCCTGACTCACTGCATATCAATTATTATGCATCAGTGATGTATGAAAACAAAAATGGTCCTTACCAGAACTTGAAATTACGAACCACGATGCTCACAAGCACGTTCAGGAGTAAATGTTTCCCCAGCATTATCACAGCAACGAAAAACATGCCCAGGGGCTGGTGGTGATCATGCCGTTGTACATCACGTAATTCCAGTCTTCCTGGGTCAGAATCTACATCAGAGAATAAGACAAAAAGTTGTGAGCGCAAAAGTGCATCAGCAGGGGCCTCCGGGAGTTTCCAGGGAAGGTTTTAGGGTCCTTTTAATAAAAATTATTAGATTTTATGTCCATATTGCCAATACAACTAATGACAAGACAATCATTTAAAAGCCATGACAATTCAACCTGGAAATTACATTTTACATTTCCTTGACTTTTCCAACTCAAATCTAAATTGTAAATAAAAAGGATTATATTTATCCATTAAAGAATTACAAAACCATGGTCAACAAATTATATGCAGCATTCAAGGGATTCTCAAACAGTCTTATTTGTTTGCAATCATTTTGATCACCCTTAACCTTTTTCTTTTTGATTTGATCAGTGTGTCTGTGTTACAGCTTATAGCATGAATTTCTGCAGAATGTTTCTCTTCAGTGACTCTCACAGATCTATTATACACCCTTGACACTTTCTGCTCTCTCCTGGGGACCCTCCAGCCAAAAATGCACATAAATAAAATTAAATAAACACTGAAACATCAATATTTTTGTTCTCCATGAATCCCTGAACCAAACCTACCAAATACTCAAAATGTTTCAGGATTAAACTGATTGAATATTTGGTTGCCTGAATGTTTTTAATACTTAGTAGTATTTGGAGTCGGAAGAGACCCCAATTAGTGCTGTTACAAAGCAGACCAGGCTCACCTGAAACACAGTGAGCATCGACCACAGGATGGAGTCAAAGTTTGTCCGTCTATGCACATCTTGTGTGGGAAAGTTGAATTTTGACCCAAAGCAGTGCATCCCCAGTAGACTGGAATAACAGAGACATAGTCAGTAAACCTGCACTGGTAGAACCTCTATCTCTCTATTCTGAGAAGTACATGCCTGAAAACAAAAATGAAAAGCAGCAACAGGGACCAGAGTGGAACGGCCTCTTTCATGGTCTTCATCAGCACTAGAACTTGTTTCCACAGGTTAGGATGGGACATAATGAGGCGCACTAGACGAAGCAAACGAAAGACATGCAGCACCGCCAGCATACTGCCACCTGTCGTCAGGTGCTCCATACAACTGGTACACAAAGAACCTTCAGAGTTGTGGGACAATTCTTTAGATTACATTTAGGACACCCACATTACCTTGTAATAACAATGATGAAGTCCAGCAGATTATTAAACTCTCTGAAGTAATCAAATGAATGTATTATTTACTTCAGCACCATCTCCGTGAAGAAGATATAGCATCGATGAAAATGTTACTGATCAGGAGTAACTTCATCCACCAGAGAGGCTGTGAGAAAAGACACAAAGGAAAAAGGAAATCAGGAAATAAATCTTTGTATTTACTTTATAGATGTATTATACTGTGCTGTTCAGTGCATATTTTCATTTCATGGGCTTTAAAATAAGTAGGTAAATTTCTAAAACTTAAGGGTGCATAATTAAAATAATCTTGCATTCTTCCAGGCATTCTTGCATTATCTTAAGCATTTACACCTGGAACAATGAACCAAATAAATGATACGGTTTATGATATCACTGCACTGTCCCAACTTTAAGCCCCCGGGTCAGAACCAATCCCACAGAAACTGAAACTAGACAACATGTGTGAGGAATGTAATGAGCCTGCTCTGTGCCAAATCAACAGTGGCCATGACGTATTCCACAAACCAGTTCTAATTATACACTTGTGCTCATAAGTACATATCCTGGAAGAATTTGGAAATTTTGGGAGTTTTTGGGAGTTGAGAATATGAATGAACTTTTTATTCATAGTTAGTGGTTTGGTGAAGCCATTTATTATAAAAACATTTGTGTTTACTCTTTTAAAATGATAATGACAACAGACACTATCCAAATGAACCTGTTTAAAAGATTACACAAACAACTACAAGGTTAAGACAACATTGCCCAATCAATGATGCAATTCACAGCTACATATGCTGCACTATTCCAGACGCTAGTGAGACTTGAACATGCATATTGAGTGTTCTCTGTCTCAGGCCTGTCTTGTGGTGAATAAATCTTCTGCTCTAAGTCATGCATTCTGTGTCTTTCAGTCTATCTTGTCTCAAATCCAATCGGCTAAATAGAGGTGGTCAGCAGCTTTCTACAACAGTGAGGTCCACGTCACTAGTACCTCTAGTACTACACAAAATATCTACTAGAAGTACTAGTGTGCTCAAAAATGTGCACTGGTAATAGTAGCTTTCCATAGAAGGGTTAACTAAGAATCCCCATGTGTCTCACCTGTTGGTAATGTTCCATAGCGATCACAAAAATACTTAAGAAATTCACAAAAAGGATCACTCGGTCGAAGCAGTCGGTGGCAACATATTTTTGAGGTGTTCCCTGAAATAGGCATAGACTTTTCGCCGGATCTCTATTTGAGCGCTGTCAGATGGAGGCCGTCTGTGGGACCTAATATAAGAACTGAAAAGATGCAGTTTTTCAAAATGTGATTTTACTGTAGTTCAGACACCTGCTAATAAACCAGCAGCTGTAATAATCTTTCTGAGGCTATGTCCAAATTTATTTACACAGCATTGTATTTTTCTATTCCTAAAAGTCCCTATTGATATATTATTTGAAAAAGTAAGGTCATGAACACAAAGAACACAGTAATACAGTTAAGTCTCTGTCTAACCTCATTTCAAAGTAGACTTTTGTAAGAATCTAGTTGCTTGTTCTTTTAAAAGAACTGCAACTTGTATTCTATCTTCTTGTTCTTCATGCTGCTGCTGCTCCGAACATCGAGAACTGGGTACTAATCACTACAGCACACACGTTCGTCATGACAAATGCTCCGAGCTGATGTGAAAGAAGAGCAGTCACTTTAAAACCACAACATAAAAGACAGGAAGTAAAAGAAGAATAAGAAAAACAGACAGCTTCAGTGAATGTCAGTCTGAGGAGTGTTCAAATGAGTATCTGAGTTTGGGAAAAGAGGCCAGTGGGTTTCAGTATCACAAAGAGAGCTTGGGGTACGCAGTTAGCTTTGTTTCCGTTGTCATTTAAAAAAAATACTCCAGAGCACCTGTACGAAAGCGGCTGTACTTTAAGAACTACAGGACAGAGACACGTAATGAGACCTGTACCCTGCCAAATGGCCTTTAGTAGCTTAGATCATTCATTTGTAGGCTTCACCCTGTTCTTGAGATTTGTTCTTTTAGAAGAACATTTTTCAGTTAATGTAAAAAAGATTTGGTGAAAATCCTCTTAAGTAGGGTTTAAGTAGATATTTCTACACAAGAAGCTTCATGAATGAGGCGACCATTCTTTTTCCTAAGTCCAAAAGTAATTTCTCACCACATGTAACAAAAATGGGAACTAAAAGAAAAATAAGGTGTGCCCCAATCTCTCACGTCTCTGATCTACCCGCCGACAACAGAATGTAGAACAAATTTACACAACTGATGATTTAAAAACGCAACACTATCAAGTTGGTGAGAATTCATCAATCAAGTGAGAACTATGTATACACTTTCTGGTGTTAATGATATTGATTTTGCTGTTCATTTAAAAACCAGTGTATGCAAAAATTTTCACCAAAATAAAAAGGCATTATGAATTAGTTTTTCTTTCTCTTTTGACTTTGATTTGAAATTTCGCCAAATACAGCTTTCAGGGTATATACTAAAGCTTAAGGGTATATCTTTGCCTCTGTAAAATATAAAAATTGAATACTTACCACAGTCACAACTATAAAAATAAAAACTCCAAAAAGAAAAGGCATCCATGACAAAATACATGATTTCTGACCATCCTTCCAGTGTGATGACCTGAGGATTTTCAAATGAAAAATACACAGATCAATAAAGAGTTCAAAGACAAATCTGTTCAGGTGAGTAGATACTGAGATATTAAAAAAAAAAAAGTGCATGTACATAATTATTCAAAGCCTTTGCCATAACACTCAAAATTGAGCTCAGACACGGTTGTGTTCAAAAATTACATACCCTGGCAGAATTTTTGTTTTTTTGGCCATTTTCCAAAGAATATGAATGATAACATAAAAACTTTTTCCAGCTCATTACTGTTTTTTTTTTTTTTTTTAAATAAATTTTAACGTTTAATTTAAACTTTTTAAAGTTTTTATTGTGGGGTATTGTTTGTAGAATTTTGAGACAAATTATGAATTTAATCAATTTTGGGAAAAGGCTGTAACATAAAATGTGGAAAAAGTGAAGCACTGTGAATATGTTTCTGATGCACTGTACAAGTGATCATACTGTTTACATAATTATTTATTGTTTTATTTGTCCTGTGTGTGTATTGTGTATGTAAAGCATCCTCTGAAAAGCGCTATTTAAATTTGATTTATTATTATTACTCACCTGAAATATAGCTATCCAAGCATAACCAATGTCGTCAAAGTTAATGATTCCTTCATAAGGGTTCGTCTCCACGTTGACACTCTCTGTACAAACTGTTCCAGTTCACACAGTCGTGAGAGTCATTAAACGGCCAGGGCCTGACTCTCAGGTAAAACCATGCACTGGGTGTTGTTTTTGACTGTAGATGGTACGTTACTGCAATGCTGACCATCGTTGTCAAATGGTGAACAGATGAAGGGTGAGTTGTTAGGGTCAGAGTAGAAAGGATGCATGGTCCTGTTGTACTGTCTGAGGAGAGACATAGAGACATACACACTTTAATACTTTTTGTCTGTAGACAATGAAGACAAAACCAATCATCTGATAAATACAGAAGTCTAGCAATACTTTTAGAAAGCAACAGCCAAATGTGAGACTAAAGCCATTGCTCAATGCTTATAGGTCCAGTTGCATAATATATATTTAACATGTGTTGACGCTGCAACTCTCTATATCCATATCACAAAAGACTGCTGGAAATGCAACATTGTTAGTATTCCATTTATCTTTCAGACTTTGAATGACCAAATCAAACATTTGTGCCCAGATTGGATATAAAGGTATGTTGGTTTGCTGAGTGACAGATCAAGTTTATGTAGGATTCCTTAAGTCTTTGGCGAGCTACTTAGAAAGTTGCAACGTGATGGAGATGGTGGACTTTCAAGGGAGGAAAAAGCCCCTAGACTATACTTTTAAACTTACGTTACATCAGCTTCGAGAAAGCAGCGGTTGCGTAGCTGTCCCTTCCACAGCTGCACTGCTGCAATGCCGAAGACGATGATGAGCAGGTTGAAGAGCAGAAGGACATTAGAGAACATGGGCAGGGTTTCTAAAATGGTCTCCACAGTTCTCCGCAGGCCTGCTCAAACAGGTTAGATAATTGATTTGAACTGCACTTGTTGTCTCAATTTTATTTCAGTGTTTTTTTTACTATGTTTGTGGTTTGGAAAAAAGACTTACATGTTATCCTTCTTATCAGGCGCAGTGGCCTCAGAGAATCTAACAACCAGAAGAGGTCAATCCGGAAAAACTCAAAACATATCCCAGCAGCCTTAAAGGACAACACAGACAAAATATCATTAATAACAAAAGTGCAAAAGTGGTTGATCACAAAGCAGCGTTGTTGTATATGTGTTTATTTGTTGGATACTCACTCAACAGCAATAATGAAGGCATCGAAACAGTTCCACTTGTTTCAGTAGATAACTGTGTTCATGACGGAAGACACCGTGAGCCAACACATTCACCTTAACATTCCTTGAAGAACTGCCACACATTAAAATGACTGTCTTTCAGAGTGATTGTATTTTGATCTCTCACTCAACAATGTGTTTTATTTTCCTAAAAATGCCTGAGCAGATGCTAAATGAAAAGTTATACATTTTGAAATTTGAATTTGTTAGTCTGGACAGTAGCCAGTATAATTTATTATTCCAATGTTTCAATAAACATACACTGCAATGCTGTGGGGTAGAGACTTGTCCAAATGATCCTGCTGCTTTCATTTAAAACACACAGTTAAATTGATTTATGACAAGTAACGTGGTTTTATAGCAGTCGGTCATCTTGGTTGGCATTCTCTTTGTCACTGCCATAGGAAATGATTAAACCCAAAAATACAGTATAATTGTATGTCTACGAATTCTGCACCGATCTAAGAAACATCTCCTGGATGCACTGGTGCGCATCATCAGGTGTTTTCGGTTCTCTCGCAGCATCAGACACCTTCACGCGACCAGGCGACCCAGCCAGGGGTAATAAGGCCCGATTTGCGCACCAGAAGCTACCCATGGATCAGACCTCTTGATTCAAAGCTAATAAATCCAAAGCTTTCTCTGCAGCTTCACTAGATGTCTCTCTTCTTGGCTGCCCCCAAGAAGAGTGTAAAGCAGGAACACAATTATTAACACAAACACAAAAGACACAAAATAATACAATGAAGTAATGTTTTAGTTTGTTCATGTCTGTTCTCACCTTGATCACTGTCCTCAGTTGGTTGCTACTTGCTCCCAACACATCCCTTTAACTCTAGCAAGTTTCTTTTCCTCAGTCCACTCCAGGACAGCCTTAATGATGGTCAGGAGGGCTCAGGAGCCAAGCACAGCAACGTCCTCCTCCCAGTTAGGCTGCACACCTACTGTCGCCAGCAACTCTGAACAAAACGGTACATGTTTCAAATGGGTATCACACTCAGGGGTGTTTAGTCCTGACATTTAGAAGTTTTAGAGTAACAGGATCTACTCGGTTGCCTGTGTGAATGTGTTTAATGTACCCTGAACGTGTAAATGATTGTTATTAATGAAAGTGAAGTGGACCTGACTGTTGTACCGTGTCGGGTTAGGTCATAATCAAGCGTCTCTCATGGAAACTCCTAAATGGTCTTTAAATACGGCAAAATACAGCAAAATACAGCGAAATACAGCAATATACCGCCATCCACCAGAGGGCACGACTTTACAAGTGTAAAAATCATGTTTACAGCCTGGTACAAAAGATGGCTCCGGTCTCTAGAGCTTCTAAAGTTTTTAATTCGGGACAACTCTTAATTTTAATTTTTGATTAATA
>JALDNG010003802.1:0-23344 GCA_024349245.1 Neodontobutis hainanensis
TCTAAACATGCTTTAGAACAGACTGTAGAGGTGCAGTAATACAGACTGTAGATGAGAATTAGAAAAGACTGTAAACGTCCAGTAGAACAGACTGACAATGTGCAGAAGAATAGACTGTAGAGATGCAGTAGTACAGACTGTAGACATGCATTAGAACAGACTGTATATGAGTATTAGAAAACACTCTAGACATGCTTTAGAACAGACTGTAGATGAGCAGTAATACAGACTGTAGACTTGCATTAGAACAGACTGTAGATGTGCAGTAGAACAGACTGTAGACGTTTATTAGAACAGACTGTAGACCTGCAAGAGAACAGACCGTAGATGAGTAGTAAAACAGACTATAGACTTGCATTAGAACAGACTGTAAAACTGACTGTAGACGAGCGTTAGAACAGACTGTAAACATCCAGTAGAACAGACTGACAATGTGCAGAAGAATAGACTGTAGAAATGCAGTAGTACAGACTGTAGACGAGCATTAGAAGAGAGTGTAGATGTGCATTAGAACAGACTTTAGAAGTGCAGTAGTAGAGACTGTAGATGTGTAGTAGAACAGACTGTAGACTTACATTAGAACAGACTGTAGATGTGCATTAGAACAGACTGTAGACGTGCAGTAGAACAGACTGTAGATGAGCAGTAGTACAGACTGTAGGCTTGCTTTAGAACAGACAGTAGATGTACATTAGAACAGACTGTAGATGTGCAGTAAAACAGACTGTAGACGTGCAGTGGACGAGACTGTAGTAGAGCAGTAGTACATACTGTAAACTGGCATTAGAACAGACTGTAGAGGTGCAGGTGAACAGACAGTAGACGTGCAGTTGAGCAGACTTCAGAGCAGCAGTAGTACAGACTCTAGATTGGCTTTAGAACTGACTATAGACGAGCATTAGAACAGGCTATAAACGTCCAGTAGAACAGACTCTATATAAGTATTAGAAAACACTCTAGATATGCTTTATAACAAAATGTAGAGGTGCAGTAGTTCCGACTGTAGACGAACATTAGAACAGACTGTATATGAGTATTAGAAAACACTCTAAACATGCTTTAGAACAGACTGTAGAGGTGCAGTAATACAGACTGTAGATGAGAATTAGAAAAGACTGTAAACGTCAGTAGAACAGACTGACAATGTGCAGAAGAATAGACTGTAGAGATGCAGTAGTACAGACTGTAGACATGCATTAGAACAGACTGTATATGAGTATTAGAAAACACTCTAGACATGCTTTAGAACAGACTGTAGATGAGCAGTAATACAGACTGTAGACTTGCATTAGAACAGACTGTAGATGTGCAGTAGAACAGACTGTAGACGTTTATTAGAACAGACTGTAGACCTGCAAGAGAACAGACCGTAGATGAGTAGTAAAACAGACTATAGACTTGCATTAGAACAGACTGTAAAACTGACTGTAGACGAGCATTAGAACAGACTGTAAACATCCAGTAGAACAGACTGACAATGTGCAGAAGAATAGACTGTAGAAATGCAGTAGTACGGACTGTAGACGAGCATTAGAAGAGAGTGTAGATGTGCATTAGAACAGACTTTAGAAGTGCAGTAGTAGAGACTGTAGATGTGTAGTAGAACAGACTGTAGACGTGCAGTGGATGAGACTGTAGTAGAGCAGTAGTACAGACTGTAAACTGGCATTAGAACAGACTGTAGAGGTGCAGGTGAACAGACAGTAGATGAGCAATAGTACAGACTGTAGACTTACATTAGAACAGACTGTAGATGTGCATTAGAACAGACTGTAGACGTGCAGTAGAACAGACTGTAGATGTGCATTAGAACAGACTGTAGATATGTAGAAAAAGAGACTGTAGACGCGTGCGGTAGAACAGACTGCAGTAGAGCAGAGGTACAGACTGTAAACTGGCATTAGAAGAGACTGTTGAGGAGCAGTTGAAAAGACTGTAGACGTGCAGTTGAACAGACTGTAGATGTGCACTTTAGTAAGGAAAGGAGCTAAGATAGGAGCTCCACTGCTTCTTTTAAACCTATGGATGTTCTGAAAGGTTAGGAGCTTACTGACTTTCCACAATCCACTGCACCACCAGCCACAATCTTTTCTGAATACGACCAAAATTTAGTTTCGTGTGAAGAGTTTGTGATGAATTTAAAGTCACTCTGCATCAACTGAAAAGACACTGCTCTAGAGCTACCACATCTTATGACTGACTTTTTCAGGATTAGGTGCTTGTTGTAGTCTTTTGTTAGGATGTGTAGTTTTTATTATGTCAATGTGCGTCAATGTTCAACATTCCTGATGAGGTTAGTGGAATCAGATGTGTCAAAACCCGCTGATGCTCCTTTCCTAACTTGACAAGGACACTCCTGACCTCTCACTGTTGACTTTAGGACGTTGTATTCAAAGGTTAAGGAACAGTATTTGAATTCAGCCAAAGTATTTACCATATCACTGCAACCCTGTGTGCCTTGGTTGACTAGCTTTTAAGGAGCCTTTTACAATTGTGTGGACAAAGAATTCGGTATTGTCAGAAGCATCACCAACAAGACCGAATGCCTGATGTCAAACCTAAGCTGGCAAAGAAGAACATTCAATTTCGACAGCATTCTCCAGGTATAAACGAGAAGGCTGGAGATAGACTAAACATATTAGTAGTAGTTGTTGAGTAGTTTTTTGTTTTCTTCCAGGCCTTAATGTCACTGTTTGTGATGTACTCGAAGGACGGATGGGTGAATATCATGTACGACGGGCTCGGCGCTGTCGGAGAAGACCTTCAGGTATTATCACTAAACAAAACGAGACTTAACACCAGAGGAGACCGAGTCCTCTCTGAAAAAGAAAATCCTGTTATAAGGATTGGTGTAGAAAAATAAATATAACATAACAACACTTAAAGAAATCCATGACTCAATAAAACTGATAACTATCTTTATTGTTATTAATAAATGTATTTTCTCACTGTATAAGTAACTTATACAAAACACAACCTTAAGCAGGAATAGTTAAAGTGGATTGGATCACGCTGATCCTTTGTGAATTTATCAGTTGTGTTTTGTTTTTCAGCCTGTGACAAACAACAAGACCTGGATGGCTCTGTACTTTCTATCGTTTATAATAATGAGCATCCTCCTGCTGGACATGTTCATCGGGACCATGGTCAACACATTCAACGAAGTCCAGCAAAAACAGAAAATCCAAAGAGGGGACCTCACACAGGCGAAAATGACCCTAACACGGAACGGTTAGTCACATCTAGGCCACTGAGCCCAGTATTGCAGTGTTTGATTGTGGTTGTTAGGCCTTTTGTTGGTTTATTTTTATTTTTTACAGCGCTATATTACACCCGCTACTCGCGAGTGCGCGCTTGATCCACACATTGTGCACGAGCCTCATCCTGGAGCTGCTCATGTCAGGGGTGATCATTTTCAATGTCTTTATCATGATGTTGGAACATTACAATCAGACTCGGTAATGTCAACCCACTGCCTCAGGAACATCTCTAAACTATAAGGGCATATTGATTTATTTATTTTTGTTGTCTGCTTAGTACATAGATAATCTCATGGATTACACTTTCTACGGTTTCTTTGCCATCCTCATCATTGACATTGTGCTCAAACCTGTGGCGTTTGGCGGACGGAGGTTTATAAATAACAAGTAAGGCACATAAATAAGCGCAAGTCTGTTTTGTCAATAGTGTCTAATGTAATATGTGAACCTTTAGCTGGAATTGTCTGGACCTGCTGGTGCTGGCGATGTCTCTAATCTTCGTCGTACTCACTGTGCTGAACCTGGACGACAAACTTCCCATTAATCCCAGCCTCATCCGAACCTGCAAAGTGTTCACCCTTGCACAGAGTAATACACACATGCAACTTTTTATTCATTTCTAAAAATTCTCATAACTTTTGGTGCGTTAATGTGGTCCTCAGAATCTCGGGATGTGTTCACATGATTTCAGCTCGTAAGGTCGGAATATATAGCATCGCAGGACTGATGTTTAGACATGTTCATGTGCATTTCTCAAATACAGAAAGTATTCACAGCGCTTCACTTTTTCTACATTTTGTTAAGTTACATCCTTATTTCAAAATGGATTCAATTTATTATTTGCCTCAAAATCCTACAAACTATAGCCCATGATGACAACATGAAAGAAGGTTTGAATTCTTTGCAAATTTATTAAAAATGAAAAACAAAAAGCACATGTACATAATTATTTACAGCCAAAACTTTGTTTAAGCTTCGTTGGCCCTAATTACAGCCTCAAGCCTTTTGAGTCTGATGCTATGAGCTGGGCACAACAATGTTTGGGCAGTTTCTCCCAGTCTTCTTTGCAGAACCTCTCAAGTTCCATCAGGTTGGATGGTTAGCGTCGGTGCACATCCATTTTCAGATTTCTCCGGAGGTGTTTAAGGCTGGCTCTGTCTGGATCACTGAAGGATAAGTTTGTAAAATTTTGAGGCAAACAATCAATTTAATCCATTTTGAAATAAGGCTGTAACATTACAAAATGTGGAAAAAGCAAAGCACTGTGAATACTTCACAGATGCACTGTATTCCCGAGTTCCCGAGGACCACATGAATGCAGCATTACTACAGGTCTATAAAATAGAGAGCGTTGTGTCAGGAAGGGCATCCTGGATAAAAATATATGCCACTCTAAATATATGGATCCCTCCCCTGTGGCAACCCTGAAGGGAGCAGCTGACACCTACTATTGTGTTTTTAAAGAGCTCTAAAGAAGAGAGAACACTAAAGCTGGGCACACACACAACTCATACTGTTTGAGTAGATCACGTCGAGAAAGCCAAAGATCACGATTAATGTGCTCACACACTGTACAACCGGATGGTTTGCTGCGACCGAGATTTCTGACATGTCAGAATTTCATCTGACCACCTATTTCTGGTTAGGAACTAGTTGGGAGGGGTTAATTGCGTAGGGCCCTGTACACAGGACACCAAGGACGCACAACAGCCCAGAATTTGGCTCAAAATGATGGTATGACCAGATATGAGGTCAAATTCAGGTTGAAAATTGCACAGTGTATGCCTGGCTTTAGGAAACTCATGTAACAGGCCCAGGTCAATGCAACAGTCTCAAAAATGTTAACATGCATGCAACAAAAACATGCTACTTTGTATTTCCCCACAAGGATAATAAAGGAATAATAAAATAAAAATCAATTTGTTAATGGTGGGAAACATTGATTTAGTTTAGTTTGCAAACAGAAACCTTAGGAGTTGATTTTATTATGTCATAAACAGGGACGGATTGGCAATCGGGAATACCGGGAACAATCCCGAACGGCCGGTCCATTTCAGGCCGAATCGGCCGGTGGTCAAATTTTTTATTATTATTTTTTATTATTATTATTTATTTTATGATACGCTACCGTACCGGCCTGTGGCCGGCCGCTCAGCTGCAGCAGAACGCAGCTGTGTGTCTGTGTGTGTGTGTGTTTCAGACTGGGCCAAACCAATACTTCCAATCTTAAGGGGGGATACGAGCGGCCCCTCCCAACTTGGACTGATCCTCGTATTTCCTGATATCCGATTGGCTCAAAGGCGACGATCAAAGAAGTTTACTTTGTTAGGTTTGAGTTTGTGTGAATTCAACAGAGACAGACGGTAAAAATGTCGAAACGAAGGAAAGAAGTGAAAGAAATGGGTGGGGCCGAAAAAATAAGAATGAAAAAAAAAAATGTTGGCACAAGAGGCAGCTAAATGTGCCGAATTAGCGGACCTTTTCCGCACTGAAAAGGGTGCTGACACAGGAGCGTCTTGAGACATTCATGCTAATGTGCACAGAAAAAGAGATCCTAATGACTTTAGACAACGATGGAGTCATAGACAGAGTTGCAGAGTCGAGTAAACTTCTCCAAAGATTGCTGGTGATGTGAGGTAGGACAGTTTTAGGAGGAGCAACAGCAGCAGGAGAGAGGAGGAGGAGAAGAGAGGAATAGGAGCAGCAGCAGGAGAGAGGAAGAGAAGGAGCAGCAGGAGGAGAAGAGCAGGAAACAGACAGGTAGATGGGCAGTGTGCAGGGCTGGGTAGGCAATCATATTAGACATATCAATCAAAGCTTTATTAAGAACACGCACACAAAAATAGAAAAATACAGCACAATGTTACATATTTACATAAAGGATAAAATGCCAATAGTTCCACATTCTAGATAATAACCTGACTGAAGCACAGATTTAATTAGAAAATGTATTATTCTTTGTCATATTTATTACTCATGTTCTTCTCATGCATGTGTTATGTAGCTGTACAATCAGTAAGCAGAGGCAGGGTCCAGCAGAGGCAGGGTCCAGCACAGGGGAAGCTGAGGCAGGGAGAGTTGAAAGTGAGCACACACACACACACACACACACACACACACACACACATACATACATACACACAAAATCTCTATTGTATGGGACTGCATTGTAGTTTTTGAGTATGAGTGGGTGTGAGTATTTGTAACTATTTTATCACTCCGACTGACTGTACACATGACATGCTGGTAGTTCGCGGTATACTGTGTGACTTATGTGTTTGAGATTAGGTTTTGGTTGTGTTCAGTGCAGTGGACTTGCTTATACAACCTGAGGAGGCAGGTGTTATCCTAAAGTTTCTTGAAGGTCTTCAGCGTAATCTGATTGTCTTTATACCATAAAAACACTATTAGAATGAAAATAACTGAAAAATCCTGCTCGTGCACCAAGGGCACTCGTGTAAAAGGCCTCTCCGTCTTAAAGTCCCGGGCTGAATTTCAGTCCCAGTACGTCCCTGGTCATAAACACCTTACAACTAGAAAATGTGACCATTTAAGTGGCACACTAATGCAGCATGTCATTTTCAGTTCTGAAGGCTAAGAAGATCAGTTCTGAAGGCTAAGAAGATCAAGGTGCTGATAAAAACTATCTGGAAGACTCTGTCACAGGTAATTCAGTTTTCATTTAAAACATCATATCAACATGAGCATTATTATCAGAAGACAAGAACTCACTGACAGTGAACTCTGAGATATTACCAGCCTTAGAACCATGCTCTTAAGAAATATTCATGTTGTAAAAATGTGTTCAAACTAGGGTTGGGAAAGTAAATGCTTTAATATCACGTTAACGCATAAACATCAACAATCATTTTATCTCGCATTAACGCAGTAGGTGTCATCCTGCGTCTCAATCGAGGAGAGCATTAGGGGCGGGGCTAAGACTGCTGCAGCGCTCAGAGGAACTGTTCTAGATTTCTCCAAACTCATTAAACATACCTAACATTCAATTAAAATCCACCGACGTTTTCTCCAGTCTCTCTCTCTGTCTGTGCATGTGCGCTCAGCCCAAGCCTCTCCTGAAACCCCTTATAAGGACCTTGAGTAAGGGCACCACCATAGAGCGATAAACCTCCACCCACCAAAGGCAACACATGCAACAGAAATGCAACATCCTTCCTAATAACTCCACATTGTAAACCATTTTAGTGTTATTTTGGGATTTAGACTTTTAAAGAAAATAAACTTAGTAGACAAACACCAGGCTGGTCTAACAATCTGTAAATTAAATTACACTGTAAAATCAAATAGTATACATTAGTAAAAAAATGTAAGTATGTTTACTTAATTTTACCTAAAATGTTGAGATTACTACAAATTAGTAATTGTTGTTAACATTTTAAAATGCATAGTTTACAAGGCTAGCTAAAAAAAGTAAAATTACTTCAAGAGTTCAAGTCAATGTATTAGGCATGCACTGAAGCATAACGCCCGCCTCCACACATTGTTGAAGCACATGTGCTGAGGATTCAGAGCTTCGTCTAATTTAAGGTAATTAACTATTTGTTTTGCTTGTTACTCCTTATTGAGCTACAAAAAATTATTAGATTTGTAAAATGGGCTGCTGGGTAGCCTACTTCAGAAAGTGCTAGAATTGTGCATGAGCAGGAACATGCCGAATGCGCGCTCAGAAAGTCTTCACAAACAGCAAGGAAATGTGGCGCTATTTAGCTAGCTAAATAGCAATGGTAATCCAGTTATTCTGTCTAAAGTTCCAAAACAGGATACAAGTGGGTCTAGTTGAAGTAAAGTTGCCCATGTTCAAGTCAGTTTTGAGAGCAGAGGGCACTCTATGCCACTAATCATTAGTAGCTGATGCTATTAGCATATCAATACTGCTGTAGCATGTGCTAAACCAGTTCAATGGTATAACAGTCATGCAGCGTTTTTTGCAAGTTCTCTTCATAATTTTTAAGGTAAGCTGATTGTAAGTAACAAGGTAGTTAGAAACAATGGTCGTAACATTTAACTGGAAACTAATGATGGCATAAGAGAGTTAAAATCGTGTTGTACTTGACTCTGAATGATTGGCCTCTGCGCTAGCTAAAATGGCGGGCAGTAGACACTACGGCGCCCAAAACTAGACTAGTAGATTCCAGTGTTTTCTAAAATGAGGGACCTTACTCAGGCAGTGGTTTTCAGACTCACATGGTAGTAGACTTTACAGGCCCAGTGTTTAGAAATTATTTTTAGCCATATGCTTATGTTATATTAACAAATAGGAATTAAAAACAATTTCTTGTTACAACAGCGGACCCTAAGAAAATGTTTTTATCAGGGCTTTTAAAAAAACAATTAGGGCTGTGATTGTTGCAATTATTTACCACTCCCGAAACTCGCCATGTGCTCAGGGAGGAGGGTTTATTATACACATTTATTAAATACAGGTAAACACAGAACAGGAAAGGAGCAATAGGAGAGATGGAAAATGTAGTGTTTTTCAGTTCAAAGTAACTTGATTATTAAAATGCCTTTACCATTTGAGTAATTATAACTTTTTTTTGTCTTTTAGGTCACCTCTTTGTTGTCTTCTGACATGCAGTGGAAAAGTGGCCCGCACTTTTCATTGAAAACCAGGTTTGTTTTTTCCTCCTCTTTTACAAATAAAAGGCTTTTTAGTAAATGTCTCCTAATACTATCTCTTGTTTGTGTTTAGATCATGGCAGAATTCAGTAGAAATCTTAGATCTGAGTTTTATTCAGCGCTGGACACACACTGTCGTGTCATTGAAATCTTCCGGAAGAAAGGAGGAAATCAGGGAAGAGCACTTAAAGAAATGTTGTCCCAAGTTGGCTCACAGGTATTTTTATTTTTTTAAGTTGAGTATAACCGGTTTTCTTTCATAACATGAACATAATTGTTTGTTTTTTTGTATAGGCGTCAGATGTAACAAGTGTGCGCACTGTTGTCCTTCATGGTCTTCCAGTCCTCCTGGGTGATGACTGTGAGGAATTTTTCCAGACGTGCTTTGTAAGTAGTGTTTCTGCTATATTATACTGCAAATCAAGCTTTTCTTATGATAAACATTTAAATGGGTGAAAAAAGGGTCAACTTTTTTTTTATTTTTTTTATTGCGTACAAACATGTTTTACGTGGATTTGAACAGGGTTTGGGGGGATTTGAACAGGTTTTACATGGATTTGAACAGGTTTTACATGGATTTGAACAGGTTTTACGATGATTTGAACAGGTTTTATGTGGATTTGACCAGGGTTTGGGTGGATTTGGACAGGTTTTACGTGGATTTGGACAGGTTTTACGTGGATTTGGACAGGTTTTGCGTGGATTTGAACAGTGTATACATACATGCATGCAATGTTTATTTTGTCTCATTATAGAATAAAAAAGCCAAAGAATATTTCATAAATCAGTAGGTAATAAATGCATACTATTTTTCTCTGTTCAGGATTCAGATGTAGACAAGGACTACAGTGGACTTGATGTTGGCCTTCTCACAATTCTACCTGAAGACATTGTTGCCAGCATTCCACATGCCCTCAATGTTGACTCGCCAAGGGCAATCATTATTGAGGGAAAATTGTCATGGATGATGTTCCAACCATGCCACATGCTGTATGTCTCCTCTTTGCCTTAATCTATGCTCTAAACTTAGATTACCCAAAGAGCATGAGGAACACTTTTGATTTTATTCAAAGAGTTTTTCTGTCTTTGGGAGGTAAGAATCTTAAACCTAAACTGCAAACCCTTAAAAATGTACTTTTAAGCTAAAAATGTGTTCCTTCGGTAATTGCACAAATTTAAACTACAAGTTTTCTTTTTACAAATAGGCAAGCATGTGGTTGTTCGAGGTTTTGTTGGTAAATGTTTTAGGCATATTTACCATTTCTCCAAGTGTGCACTGTATTAATTTATCACAAATTATCTGTTAATCTTTGTTTTATAACTGGACTTCCTAAAGCCAAATGCTGTATTTTAGTTAAATTTGGTAATTGTACCAAGAAAGTGTGCACAGTTTTCATTTGGAACAGTTTTTATGACTAAATCTCATATCAGATGTGCAAATTTGTTTTTACTTTTCTGAGAAACATTGTCAGTTCATTCAAGTACTAAAAAATTAAACTATTAAAATTCATGTTTAAGTGCCTTTTGTATTTCATTCATGCTTACTTAAAAACATACTAGTTTATCAGAAGTAATATTTTAAGATGTTTGTAGAAATCAATACATTATAGTAAGTTAACTTATATCAATAAAGTAGTCTTACTATAATAGTTTATGTAACATTAGTAACAATTAATCTGTATATTAACTGAATCAGACTTATTATACTTACTTGATATTTATTCATTAATTTACATAGGAAGAATATGTTTTACTTACACTCATTAGATTATTAAGTTAACTTTGAACTCTCCATTAAATTAACTAAGAAAATATAAGGCAATCGGTTTCCAAAGTTTTTTTAAGTAAACTGAACTAATTCGAATTTACAGTGTACCTAACTTTAAATATTTACTAAACTAACCCGCAACAATAAAAAAACAAACATGAACAGAGAGCAGGAGGAAGGTTGTTAAGTGTCATTTTTCCTCCAGGTTGGAAATCTGTGCCTGCTTTTCGCCTTCTTTTTCTTCATGTATGCTGTGTTGACAGTGGAGCTGATTGGGAAACTTGGTCAGTCATAAACACAAGCACAGTACATATATTATTATAAACATATTGTGTTTGTCGTATGTATTTAAAACATTGTTAATATAATGTGTATATTGTTTATATTATTATCATATATTGATTGTTATATCGATCTTTCTCGTGACTAGAGTGTACTCCAGAGTATCCATGTGTTGGCTTGAGTCTCTACTGCCACTTTCAAAACTTTGGCAGTGCCCTCCTGACGCTCTACATACTGTGCACAGGAGACAACTGGAGCGGCATTTTGATGGTAGACAAACTCAAGAACAAGCCCAGAACCACAACACAAATAAAAATTCTAGCACACAATTATAGCTTTGCCTGTGCACTGGCTCTAAAACATGTATTCCTAACGACTGTTATTGCTCCATCAATGTACATAGTGCAGCTGTAAACATTTATAGCAGTTATTCCTGTGGGGAAATTTCTTATCGGCATTCTCCACCAGGGGGCATCCAGCATGTTTTTGATGTTAGTGGGGCTTTGGTGAGTACCCAAAGAAAACCCACCCGAGCAAGTGGATGTTTTTAGAAAATAAGTGGGGCTCAGTGGCTCAGTGGTAGAGCGCTTGTCCCTGGTGGTTCGATTCCCGCTCTCCTCACAGTTCATACTGTCGATGTGTCCTTGGGCAAGACAGTCCTTGATTCCAGTGGTGTTCAGGCTGTAACACTGGTGAATTGAAGCTTAATGTAAGTCGCTTTGAATAAAAGCATCAGCTAAATGAATAAATGTAAACGTAAGTAAGTAACGTTCCACAATAGTTTGCAGTTGTGTAAGTTTTCTAATCAAAGTTATCAGTTCAACAACATAAACACTGCTAAAACAGCTTGAAGTGCAATGATGTCATGGTATACCACGTGCCAAGAAATGTATGGCCCTGTCCCTCCGAGTGGTACATGTGTGAAGGATGCCCCAATGCTGCAGTAACGCTCTCAATCAGACTCCATTGAGCCTTTTATTCACACTTCCTCAAGTATGCATCAGACCTGACTTTGCTGGAAAATATTTTTAATTCTACCGTGATTTTTGATATCTACGTTTTTCATTGATTTGTTAAAGGATACTTTGAGGAGTGCCGACTGGATGATGTAAACTGTTCAACCTACCTGTCCTGGGCTGCCCCACTGTGCCTTATCACCTTTGTTATAATGGTCCAGTTTGTTTTGGTGAACCTTATTGTGGCCGCCATTATACAGGCCCAAGAGGAGAGCAGGAATGTAAGTACAAAAGCACACATCACATCTACAAGTCAAATGTTTTTTATTATTATTATGTTGTATTGTGGTTTAAAAGGTCACAAAAATAACAAGGGACTTGTTTTAAGCCCTGAGTGTAGTCCTCAGTCAGTCTCAAACGTGTACTTCAGGGACATATAATAGAGAGGATAGAGTTTTAAAGATCCAACTTGTTTTGTTGAAAATTCACTTATAACTTGCATAACTAGCCTGTCTTTTATTGGAACAGGAGGTGTATCAGAGGCAGCATGTTGACCAGGAGCCACCAGAATGAATAGAATCAAATATTAATGTCATTCATTCATTCATTAATTCATCCATTTATTTATTATTTTTTTATTGATCCATTTATTCATTCATTTATTCCTTGATTTGTTAATTTATTCATTTATTCATCAATTCATTCATTTATTAATTCATTCATTTATTCATTCATCCATTTATTCATTTATTCATTCATTCATACATTTATTATTTCATGAATTTATTCATTCATTTATTCATTCATTCATTAATTTATTTATTCATTTATTCATTTGTTCATTAATTTATTCATTGATTCAATTATTCATTCGTTCATTTATTCATTCATTCATTTTAATAAGTTGTTTATAAATTATTTTGTACATATGTTTATGTTTGTAAATATGTTTGAATAATTAAATAATTACTATAATAATCTCTGATCTCTAATTTTCTTCTTTAACACTGTGTTACTTTTAACCACACACCACCTACAGAGCCTAAAAATCATAAATAACAATTTATTACATTATTTTTGATGATTTACATCAAACAAGGAAACTAGCCGCTCTTCTAAAGACTAAGTGCATCTGGTGGGTCAGATACCTTTGACCCGACCTGCCCCATACTGCTCCAGTGGAAACGAGGCTCATGTAACTGAGTTGGAGGGATGTCCAACTCATTTTAGTTCAGGGGCCACAGTCTGAGGAAAAGAGAGCAGCAAGTGGACGTCTGAGATCAGTGAGCTGCAGGACAGAACAACACAAGTATTCCTTCTTTCTGACTGCCATAAGACTCTACCATTAGTCAGTCTGTGGAAGATGAAGAATTCTGCCTTAACTCATTTGAAGAGCCCTAACAACCGAATTTCCATTAAATAAAGTTTAAAGGGGATTGTTACGTAGGCTGACTGGGAAGTGGCTGGACATTTGTGAATTAAAAGTAATAATGAGCAGAAAACAGAAGCTATAATAAAAATCAAAGTGCACAATGTGCAAAAAGTGCAATGGAGGCTGGTGGAGTTCAGTCCTCTCCAGCAGCAGAACAAAAATGTTTATAACATCCGCTTAAATAACTGGGTAAAAACATTAACACTTTTTAAAAGTTATTAACAATAACTATGTTAGAATTCTCTTTGAAATAAGCCAAAAAACATAACCCATATTTAAAAACCAATACGATTTACAAACCCTAAAAACCAAAGACTTGTACTCACTGAAACCCCTAAACCATTCAACAACCCACTTTGTTTTCCCTCACATTCCCCTGCCTTGGTCTGACCCGGAACCTTTTTAGTGTGTTTTTGTTTCTCTGGGGTCTTTTTTTGGCCAGAAACCTGGACATATTAAAAGCACATTTAAAACACACTCATTTTTCTCGATACAAGTTCTAATTGTTTCTTCTCTTATTTATACAATCATGTGCGATGTCTTTATTTAAGTGCAACTTTGATTTTGTATAAAGTGATGTGTTCTTTAAAAGTGCTAAGTGTATCTTTAAAGTGCTCAGTGACATGTTCAGTGCGCTGTGCATTTATACATTACGTTAACGACCTGTTACAGAGAATAATAAAGTCATTTTGAGTTTTAAATTAACAGTTATGGATCTTTCAAAAAGTAAATTTGACTTGAAACGTAGACATAAGGCATCCACCCACCCAGTGTGGAACAGGTACCTCTGGTTTGTGCTTGCTCTTTCTAGTCAAACAAAACATTTACAAAATATAACACTATTGATTTGAACTTTTATTGAAAGGTTAAAAGGTTCTGGTGGCTCCAAATGTGAGAAGGTGGTACTTTTGCTCAATGGGTGTCCAGTTTTTAAATTTGTGACATTAAGCAAATTAAGGTCTAAGCAATTACAAAAAAAGTTACATAATATAAAAGTAAACACATCTATTGTTAAATATATAAATTAATAATAATAATCCATCAAAGTGTTTAAAAATAATCAAAACATTGCAAAAACAAAACTGTTTAAAGTAACATGTTACAACAGGATCAACAGAATGAAAGTTAAGTTTCTAAAACAAACAACACAATTCTTCAAAGGAACTTTATTTTGTAACAAACAATATGAAGAGAAGGATAGCTCAGAAGAAGTCAGAGTGAACAAAACTGTGGATAAAGGTTGTAAATTAGAGGATCATAGGCTGTCACTTCTCCTGCGCTCCACCAGAGACCTGCTTCAGGAGAAGGGAGGCTGGCTGCAGGGAGCCTTAGGGACATGGCAGGGCCTTTTTTCACACTCGGCAGCCTCTGTGCAGGACCGAACTGGTCACATTGGCCAGCAGTCCCAAAACCTGGTCCCAGGTTGGTGCTTTGTCAATGTGCTGTGACATATCCTGTTGTGTAATATTTTTGATATTATGTGTTTTATTCTTGTATACTTATTTAGTTACTCATTTATGCATGATGAGTTAATGCTGTGTTTTAAGGTTTATAATCAAGGATTTATATATATTATATCTATGAACATATTAATAGGAAAAGAAAACATAATGATTAGTTTAATGCACACAGGAAAGATCTAGTTAAAGATAAGAGACATGTGTCTGCTCCAGAAGGGGTCAGAAAGTAACTGGGACAAAGTTAAAGGCTCTCGCTGTGAAGAGGAGAGAAACCACCACAAGAGGCTTCAAACTCACAGATGGATCTCTCACATCAAGTCAACACCGTGTACAGTGTGCTGCAGAAACCTAAAAGCCTGAGGGCACAGCGCCCCTGCAGGACACACAGAACAACACAGACACACCTTATAAAAGTACAAATGTTATTTCTAAGCTTATTGCCATTTTATTTCAAGGGTTTTTATATTTTAACATTAAGCTTTGTTGTGTAGGAGACCAAATTAAAAAGCAAATGTCAAATGTAATCTTTATATTAAAAAGTATTTGTTTTCTTTGCTCTGGTATCCTGACCTGTTACCCTCAGTCTTTACTTAGATTGTGCTTTTGTGTTGGTCCCACATGAGTAAAAACCCTGATCTGACTCTGAGTGTGTCGGCAGAGGTTTGTTTAAACTGATGGTTTGTGCCCTCGAGCACTGGTAATCCATCTTTGTAAACGTTATAAAGGATCTTTGAGAAGGATACGACACAGACTCAACATTGATAGAACTAATCAAACCTAAATAAAGAACAAATGAAGACAGAGTTTTAAAGACTCACAGAGGAACCCTAGAGCCCAAACTGAAGAGAGTCATCCTCAAATCTGCACTTGTTTGCATTAAAAATCTCATGTATTGTTTATTTTTCCTAGCAAACTTAATTTTTAGCATTTGTGACATGTTTGTACTTTGGGTACAGCTGTGAACATTGAACATTACATTGAAAAGAGTGCGCTGCCATTGGTCGACACTGGCGTGTCATAAATGCTCCAGGAAGATTAATATCTGCTGAATGTGTCTTTTATTACAGAATAACTGCAACAGAGAAAATGGAGGCAACGTGAAACCCAATAAATTCTGTCAATTCAATAATGTAATGTTTTACAAAGCAGAGATAAATGCAGTATGTGGCTAAGCTAATGCTAAGCTAACTAACTACAGTTTGATATTTTTAAATAAAAAGAAGCAGGAGGTCCTCAGCTGCTTTTGGGAGAAAGTGAAATCTGAGACAGGGATGGAAAAAAGAAAATTTTCTATCGTTTTAAATCCAGGTAACTGCTATTTCTATTTTGTCCACTGTGGTCGCAGTGTTTTAGTAATAGTAGAGAACACAACACAACACTGACTCCCAGGACTGAACAGCAGAGGGCAGCAGTGCACCATCTGGTCCCATAAATGGTAAGTTTGTTTTATTCTTTTGTCTTTTGCTGTAAAAATAACTCTGTGACAGAGAAAAGTAGACACAAGGTGTAAAATTCTGCAAAGAAAATGACCACTTTCTATTTATTCTCTGAGGAGAATGGGAAACCTGTCTGTTTTTATCTGTAGCCGAAAGGTCAGCGAAAGTGCATAAAGGCTCCTTCGTTAAATACGTTTATGCTAGCAAAACATTAGCTTCAAAGATATATTGTGAGAATGAGTTTGTGAAAACACACACATGATGAACTACGGTAGCTCCACATGGACAAAAGACAATCTCTCGACAGCCAACATTAACCTTTTTGGTCTGTGATTAATGAGATCACTGACATTATAATGTAATTGTACCTCTTTGCACTTTAGACCAAAGAATAACAAGGAGTTGTTGTTATTTATAGGTTTTTATTCTATTCTTTTACTGGTCCACTTCAGATTGTGTTTCCTGAACTAAAAAGTTTTTGAAACTCCTGCTTTGGAATATAGTCTGAAAATAAGATATTTACAATGTATTAACAAATTATTATTTTCACACTGCAAATACCTTATAAATGTGTTAATCCAATTGTAAAGCAATAAGTTATTTAGCTTCTAAGATTAAAATTTACTGTACATTCATTAATAAAAGGTTCTTAATGGGTTGTAAACCATTAACCAGTGTTATATATAAAATTTGCTTTCACTTTTCTTAAGGACTACCTCTAAATAACTTTATACATTAATGTTTTCTAATCCTTATGTAAACCCTTGTAAAGAGGAGATCAATCTGTGACATGTGATCATGCACTGTAAAAACTTTACTGACACACCTTTTAAAACATTACCAATATCTATAAACTACAAAGGCATATATTTTATTATATTTACTGTATATGTGTTAGAAAGTGTGCCAGTGAAGGTTTTGCAAGTTTTGTCTTAATAAATAAGAAAGTAACAAGTTGAAAAAAGAAGAAACACCAGCTTTTAAACATACCTTCTTTAATTCAGAGCTCTCACTTTTGCCGTTATAAAAATGACACACATTTTGTCTTTGGTTTTTCTATTAAAATGTGAGAATGTTGCTGTATATTAAGTTTCTTTGATTGCTTATATATTGACATTTCTGATTTTCAGTGCTGAATATCCTTGTCTTCATTGGACATGCTGAAGGTAATGCACCTTTATTTTCTGTCGATATTCATCTTTGTTTCTTCTTCCTTTGTATTTTAGATGTTGAGTTGAGAAATAATCCAAATGTGTCTCATTTCTACACCGGATAAACACTTACCATTGCATGATGAGCGGAGAATACCAGTGTCGGTCTTCAGAGCGGCTCGATAAATGTGACTAAACTTGTAACTGTGTCCGTAAAGTATTCAGATTATTATTCGAACAGATTGTGACGTGAAAAAACAATCTTTGTGTTGAGTTGAGCTAGAGTCTTGCTTAATCTGTGATGTGTGTTAAGGTTTGTTGTTAAATTTGAGGTAGAGTGACTTTAAATGCCCTTCAGTTGGACTCACTGCAGCTTGAATTGTTTGTATTTATTGGTGCAAGCAGATTTATTAAAACAGTGAATAATTGTTGTATATTTTAAAGATCGTCAGCTGCTACACAAAATAATTTTACTGAACAGTAACACCCTACAGCAGGGTGAACAAACTAGAAATAAAAGTCTGTAACTTGGCTGGTTTGTATTTGGCTCGGTAGAAAAGAAGCGGCTGACTTTGAGTTCAGTTTCTTGGAATATCAGACATATGGCCTTTGAGGAGACTCCAGTGAAAAAACTCTTAAACTCAATTAATTGTTAATGTCAATATAATATCTGCTGTCTTTAATTATTATTAAATTAGTAGTTAATGCTTGGCAGATTGAACAGCCAGTATTGGGTCCTTGGGCCTTGGTTTGACCACCACTGCTACAAATATTCAAGAGTCCCACCAAGACACTATAAGGCACTGCAGCAGAGCTTTACATGGATTACAATGAATTGATGATTTACTATAGGTTTTAAATGATTATGTAGTTATTATATTTGCTGATTCTGCTGATTAGGCTTATAGATGATTAAACTGATGGACAGGAGTTTGTGTCGCACTGGAAATGAAAAAAAGGGAATTTTGAAACCTCCATTAAAGCAACAAAATAAACTGTTTCACCATCTCCTAACCTTAGCTTCAGCTGTCACCTGTAGCTCCGCTCCACCTTGGCAGGGAGCGCGCAGCATCTCGTGAGCGCGCATCTCCTGGAGCTGCTCAGCTGTGAGTGTTTTCTCCCTTAAAACTGTTCACAGATCTGGAGACTATAGAGTTCAGTCAGAAACCAGAATGAACCAGGATCTGACTTTAACTCATGGATGAACACTAACAGAGAGGATCAGGCCCAGGACGACAACACTGCTCCTTGAACTCCAGCACATTCAGTTTTTAAAGTGTGTCACTGCACTTGTTTCATTTTTAGGTCAAAAGCCACACATTTCTATGACGTTCAATGACACACTTTATCTCACTCCTCTGTGAGCTGTACTGTAGCTTCAGTTCTGACAAACACACAAACAATTATAAACCTCTACAGAACAATAACCACAAAAGACAAGTATCTAACCTGTTTCTGAACAAGAATGATGTTATCTCTCCTTCAGCTTCAAGACGACAACACAGTTCATAGTTGCTCCTTCTTTGTCTCAGTGTCATTGTAGAGTCAAGAAGAAGTAACACATCTATTTCCTTTAGTTCTTACACTGATCTTCAATGTTTTTCTTAGTACTCAATATATCTAACGGAGTAAAGATCAACAGGTTCATATAACAATGATCAGACTGTATTTAGTTGTTTACAATATTTTAGTGCTACAGGTGTCACTTCTACTGCTAACTGCCGACTTACATGTGATGCATATAGTTTAATGATTATTTAAAATGTATTCTATTTTTATTTTATTCTAAACAGGTGTTGCATGATGGGTCGACTGTGAGAAAAGTCTCAAAGTGTGAAAGCTGTGGTTCAGTGTTGTGTGAGGTAAGTGTGAAAAAGGAAGTGCAGACCAGTTAAACATATCTTCATCAAATGTACCCTCCTCTTCCTCTGTGAGTGCTGTAGATGAAGCCTGTAATGAGCTGGAGTTTGTCAGAGGCAGAGTGACGAGCGCTGGATGTGAGGATGGGACCCTCTCTGGTCTGGACTCTGGGGCTCATCTGTGAGTTTACAACACTTTGACTTTAAACAGGTCAACATCTAAACTTTTGTCAGGCCTTTGTCGACATAAACTCTTTTATAATTCATATTTCAGTCTTCAATGTCGTCTTCTTCAAACACACAAAAGGTAAATAACTATCCTGTTTAATCTTTATTTAGTTCAGTTTCAGATTTTATTTAACATATATATGGCCTTATGTTACAAAAGTTCATAAAGAAGTGGAATTACATATTCTTCAAGCTGTGTTGTTTTATATTAGGCCATGTAACGTACAGTGTTACTTCTGCAGTTGTCATTAAGATGATTGTGTTTTCATGTTTACATCTATAGGACAGGGATATGACACCTGGGCCCATTATGACATCAAGAAATAAACTCACTGTGTTTGTGTTCTTTTATTGTTGCCTGTGACAGAGTTTAAAGAGATTTTCTATATTATTTTTGTCATATTTAAAAATATCATAATGTTAGATGGATTTTTTGCCCCAAAAAGTCACTGGTTGTGTTTTGTTGAATCTCTTTGTTGCACTGGATGGAGTCGTGAGGACTTGTGTAGCACTTATCCACAGTTGTCTTTAGTCTGTTCTTAAAACACAGGGCTTACTTTTAAATCTTTGACATGAAGACTTGAGAAACTGTCAACACTCAGTAAATTATAATTTAGAGTCCTGTGTTGGTTCTTTTATGTTCTACTTTTGATAAATGTAATGATGAGAAAACAAAAAATAAACCTACACCTTTAACTCTGCCATGTTTCTTTTGTAATTTTCTTTTTCTCTTTCTTTGTATACAGTTGTTATACAGTGGCCGTAAAGTGCAAACAAATTAACAAAAGCAAATATCAAAATAACAAATCAGAAAACAAATTTACCCTTTAAACCTATTTAAGGCGTCGTAAACAAGCAGCATAATGCACTACACAGCCCCAAGCCTAATATGGGTAAGCCGCATCCAATTACTCAGCGGAAACCCCGCTAAACGCACATGTAAGCCATATACACCAACTTCAAACACAGACCAAAAACAATCATACAAAAGACAACATGTCAAGGTGTGAAGTTCGCCTCCTCAACTTAGATGCTACATTTTTGCGAACAGCTGGCCAATACTTAAGCCTACAAACTCATGCCAGACCTCAATTTAAAGTACAGAAGCTATCGATTACAACGTTACAGTTTCCCTCAATTCTATTGGCACTAATGATTTTAAGGAGGCACGATGTGCTCAGTTCGATCAATCGGCTGCAGAGAATTTGCCGTGCGCAGTGGGGCCAGCAACCGCTGCATAAAAGAAACAGACGCAGGAGGAAGAATGCAGACTGAAAACACATATAAATACATAGAAGTCTGGTTTAAGTTCTCAATAATGTATTTAATGAACACCATTAGTGATATAAACATGAAATATATAGTATTTACATGACTAAACTGAAATGGAACAGACTAATCTGTCTGTACTAAAACCTCTTGAGTTTTATTCTGCTCCACATTATCGGTTTAAAACTTTGCAGGGATAATGTTAAACATGTTTTATTTACATGTTATGAAGTAAAAAGTTGCAACAGCAGCATTCCAAAGAAACGAAAACTAAAAACTAAAAAAAATAATTTAGCTGTGTGCCATCTTCATTTTCTCTTTACTAGTAACACATATTAATATGATAACACTTTTTGACAAATCTCCACAAAGTTCCCTTTAAAATGACAAAATTATTCAAATACACCTTATTGTTGCTGAAATATAGTCTTTACTTTATGGGTATGGATTTTTCGAGCAGTGTTCTTGAAAATAGGCCTCGGGTTTAAAGGGTTAATAAAACTAAAAACACATCAATAATTCACAGAAACAAGAGTGAGTTAGAAAGAAGAGTCAGAAAACTGCCTGGTTTTCTAACTTGTAATTTTGTTCTCAGTTCTGTTATTTCGGTTTACACTTTATGGCCATCGTAGTATTACTCTAAAGCATTTTTTTAAATTTATATTCTTTACTTTACTTTTGTTTACACAGGTGACCATGTGACTCTGAAGGGTCCTGAACAGTCTGTGTATCTCGGAGACAATGTAACTCTGGTTTGTGTTCAAAATGTTCAGGCAAATTTGGACTTTTACAAAAATGAATTACTTGTTACGGAGGACAAATACCATAAGATACAACAAAATTCTGCCACAGTTGAACTAAAAATGTATTTAGTGGCAAAATCAGATCAGGGTTTTTACTGGTGTGGGACCAAAGACGGACCACAGTCCACAAAGAAAGAACTGAAGTTAACAGGTCAGTATTTTAAGACTTCTGATTTTACACAGCACTTATTTTGTTTCACTAATGACAAATAAATCATAAAAATAATTACCATTTCCATTTTGCCAAAGTCTGCATCCATCTTTGGCTGACTCTGACTTTAACAAATGCCATGTTTTTCTAATATTGTTCTCTCCTCAGGAAAGGGACGCAGAGTCCTTCTGAAAACATCCAGTGACACCATCCCAGAACAGAGCAGTGTGACTCTGAGCTGTGAAGTCCAGGACTTTAAAGGAACGTATAAATGGTTCAGAAGAAACTCAGCATTTGACTCTAAGAGGGAAATAATAAAAGAAAACTCAGCTCGTGTCAGTGTCTCAGATGGAGGTGTCTACTGCTGCAGAGGATGGGATGAATATATTGTCACAGAACAAAGTAATGATGTCACTGTTTTAAAAACTGGTGAGTACAGTTATGTTTTTAAATATAGATCTAAAATAAAAATAGAAGTTAAAAAGTAAGGAGTTAAAATAAACTGTGCCTATTCTTGGAACAAAATGAGGGTGTTTCTTTTGAGCTGATATGTCTTCAAATATACATTTATTACATTTATTACTTTTATTAAATTTATTACATTTAAAAACAAACAGTTTTAAAAAGTTGGTGTATATTATACTTTTTTCTGATTTCTTTTATTTCACTGCTGTTCTTTGTGATTGTTTTGTTTATTAAACTGAAGTATGACATTTATTTGCAAAGATAAAATAATTACAGTTATTATAAAAGGTACTAAATATTATGGCTATATAAGGCACGAGCAGGAGGCATGTCACAGATGTTCTCCGAGTCCCAGAAGGTTCAGAAGGAACTAGCATTTCAGAAATATATTCTGGTGTTATACCATTTAGAGACTTTTAACGTTTTAAAGCCTATTCTCTGAGCAACAGGAAGCCAGTGCAGAGATTTTAAAACTGGACTGATGTGGTCGTACTTCCTGGTTTTGGTTAGAACCCGAGCAGCAGTTCTGAATAAGCTGCAGCTGTCTTAACCCTCGTTTTGAGAGACCAGTGAGCAGCCGTTACAGTAATATAACCTGCTGCCTCCTCTTGTCTCTCTGTCTTTCTGCCTCCTCTGAACTCTTGGTGGTCTCTGCCTCCTCTTGTCTCTCTGCCTCCTCTGCCTCCTCTGGTCTCTCTGTGGCCTCTGCCTCCTCTGGTCTCTCTCTGGCCTCTGCCTTCTATTGTCTGTCTGCCTCCTATGCCCCATCTGGTCTCTCTGATTCCACTGGTCTCTCTATTGCTTCTGCCTCCTCTGGACTGTATGCCTCCTCTGATCTATTTGTGGCCTCTGCCTCCTCTGGTCTCTCTGCCTCCTCTTCCTCCTCTGCTTCCTCTCGTCTCTCTGTGGCCTCTGCCTCCTCTGGTCTGTCTGTCTCCTCTGCCTCCTCTGGTCTCTCTGCCTCCTCTGCTTCCTCTCGTCTCTCTGTGGCCTCTGCCTCCTCTGCTCTCTCTCTCTCCCCTGCCTCCACTGGTCTCTCTGCTCTCTCTACCTCCACTGGTCTCTCTGTGACCTCTGCAATCCTCTAGTCTCTCTGTGGCCTATGCCTCCTCTGGATTCTCTCATGGCCTCTGCCTCCTCTAGACTCTCTGCCTCCCCTGCTTTCTCTCGTCTCTGTCTCGCCT
>JALDNG010003803.1:0-24564 GCA_024349245.1 Neodontobutis hainanensis
GAACTGGTTTGTGGAATACGTCATGGCCACTGTTGATTTGGCACAGAGCAGGCTCATTACATTCCTCACACATGTTGTCTAGTTTCAGTTTCTGTGGGATTGGTTCTGACCCGGGGGCTTAAAGTTGGGACAGTGCAGTGATATCATAAACCGTATCATTTATTTGGTTCAGTGTTCCAGGTGTAAATGCTTAAGATAATGCAAGAATGCCTGGAAGAATGCAAGATTATTTTAATTATGCACCCTTAAGTTTTAGAAATTTACCTACTTATTTTAAAGCCCATGAAATGAAAATATGCACTGAACAGCACAGTATAATACATCTATAAAGTAAATACAAAGATTTATTTCCTGATTTCCTTTTTCCTTTGTGTCTTTTCTCACAGCCTCTCTGGTGGATGAAGTTACTCCTGATCAGTAACATTTTCATCGATGCTATATCTTCTTCACGGAGATGGTGCTGAAGTAAATAATACATTCATTTGATTACTTCAGAGAGTTTAATAATCTGCTGGACTTCATCATTGTTATTACAAGGTAATGTGGGTGTCCTAAATGTAATCTAAGGAAAGAAACTAGCTGAAGGTTCTTTGTGTACCAGTTGTATGGAGCACCTGTGACAGTTGGCAGTACTGTCGTGCTGCATGTGTAGAAAGTGCCTCTATTATGTCCCATCTAAAACAAGTTCTAGTGCTGATGAAGACCATGAAAGCCAGCTCTGGTCCTGTTGCTGCTTATTCACCACAGGCATGTGCTTCTGAGATAGAGAGATAGACTCAGTGCAGGTTTACTGACTATGTCTCTGTTATTCCAGTCTACTGAGGATGCACTGCTTTGGGTCAAAATTCAACTTTCCCACACAAGATGTGCATAGAACTTTACTCCATCCTGTGGATCGATGCTCACTGTGTTTCATTTCTGTTTGAGTATCCTTTTGACTAATTGGGGTCTCTTCCGACCAAATACTACTAAGTATTAAAAACATTCACTATTCAACAAAAAATAAACATTTTGAGTAATTTTCAATCATCATGGAGAACAAGTATTTGAGGTTTTATTCATGTGCATTTTTGGCTGGACAAATATTGATGTTTCAAATGTTATAGTATTTTGTGAGGATTTGGCTGGAGAGTTACACAGAACATAAAGACAAGGTTAAGTGTTATGAAATGCTAAGATAATAAGAATGTTTGAAACAATGCAGAAATTATGCATATAATTTGAAATTTATCATTCTTTTAAAGCATAAATAAAATAGAAAAATTAATAGATCAAAATGTCAAACAATAAAGATTTATTTCCATGAATTTTTTTATTTGTGTTTTTTAATTCTTTGGATAAATTATCCTACATATTTTACAAGGACCTAAAATTTCTTCTGTGGAGAGCGTGCTGATGCTAAAAATACTTTTTGATACTCATGGCTTTTAAATTTGTCTTATTCTCTTGTTCTGACCCAGGAATGTGGAATTTGATGTAAGCATAAAATCCCACCAGCCCCTGGGCATGTTTTTTGTTTGTGATAATGCTGGGAAACATTTACTCACAGTGCTTGTGAGCAGGAAAGATTTTCGTAATTTCAAGTTCTATAAGGCATTTTGTCATCACTGTGAAATAATTAGTGCTGATAAGCATTGATAAGAGTCAATTTACTGGTGCTTTTACATTTTTGTTTTGATGTCCTTCATAATCAGAAAATAGACTTTCAGATACTATCATGTTTGTTTTAGATATATTGCTTTGGGTAAAACCAATCCCACAGAGACAGAAGACAAACGATATCTGGTCAAGTCAAAATGTTTTATATGCCTGTCATAGCTTTGACAGCACATGAGTCCCCATCTCTCTGTTTGAGAAAACAGGCAGCACCAGCTCACGGTCTCCGCTGGGACATTTTTATTTGAGGCTTGGCAGGGATGTCTGGAGAACAGAAATAGAGCAGTGTTTACAGATTTTATTTAGTGCAATCAGAGGAGCAGTTAGGCTTTGTTCTCTCATTGGGTTTAAGTAAAGGCTGAGCAGAACTGGCTGCCAGTGACTCAGAATGAACTTGGAGTTGGTTTTGATGGTCCTGACTCAGACTCGGACAGCTGCAGCTGCAGTAGAACAATACAGCACAGATCCTGCAACAAAACAGGCCTGGATGATTGCAAACAAATAAGACTGTTTGAGAATCCCTTGAATGCTGCATATAATTTGTTGACCATGGTTTTTGTAATTCTTTAATGGATAAATATAATCCTTTTTATTTACAATTTAGATTTGAGTTGGAAAAGTCAAGGAAATGTAAAATGTAATTTCAGGTTGAATTGTCATGGCTTTTAAATGATTGTCTTGTCATTAGTTGTATTGGCAATATGGACATAAAATCTAATAATTTTTATTAAAAGGACCCTAAAACCTTCCTGAAACTCCCGGAGGCCCCTGCTGATGCACTTTTGCGCTCACAACTTTTTGTCTTATTCTCTGATGTAGATTCTGACCCAGGAAGACTGGAATTACGTGATGTACAACGGCATGATCACCACCAGCCCCTGGGCATGTTTTTTTCGTTGCTGTGATAATGCTGGGGAAACATTTACTCCTGAGAACGTGCTTGTGAGCATCGTGGTTCGTAATTTCCAAGTTCTGGTAAGGACCATTTTTGTTTTCATACATCACTGATGCATAATAATTGATATGCAGTGAGTCAGGGCTGGGATATTTGATGTTGATGGGTCCTCCTCAAGAAAATTACAGTCAAAACATCATCTAATTCCCTTTTTAGATGATGTTTTAGAGTTTAGCTGAACATTTTGAGTGGCCCCAACATCAGAGACAGAAGACTTTAAAACAGAAAGGTCAAGGTCAAAAATGTTTTATATTTCCCGCCCTTTGCTCTTTATGCCAATAAAACCACATCACATCCACAGTCTCTGTTTTGAGACAAACCCCTTTAACAGGCAGCACCAGCCCCACGGTCCTCCGCTGGGACAGGGTGTGGGGCTAAGCGGGATGTCTACAGTAAATATTTACAGAGCACAGGCCACAGATTTGTGTGCTGCTGGGTTGGTCGCTGTTTTACACAGTGGCACGTGGTGAGCGTGCAAGAACTCATTGACACGAAGATCATTTAAATATGTTTTTGTCGTAGAAAAATAAAATGCATAATTCTGGGCAGAGAAAAGGCAATAGAAAAACGTATAGTGTAATAAGTATTACAGGCCCAGTTCCAAATCTAATTTGCTTCAGCATTTTCAAGATCATTACATTCTGAGAAAGAGTTGAATTCTGAGTATGTCCCCCAATCATTAATGCAATGCTCCCAGTAACAGAGATGACAGATTAACAAATTTGTTATTATTACAAAGCCAGTCTCCCCCAACCTTTAAAAAAATAAAATGTAAAAAAATACACATTGGACTAAACCTCACAGTACTTTAATACCTGTAATAGTCTTTTAAAAAGGCTACAAATCACACAGTGTTTAAATAGTTTTTATTCAAATTTTTGTAATCTGTTATTTGTAACTTGTGCGCAGTGTGCCTACAGTATAGTGGCTTGATGATGTGTTTGTCTAAAAAAACTCTGTTGTCCTAGGCCCATTCCATTATCTCACACGAAGACACACAGACTTCAGTGACCGCAGCAGTAGAAAACGTAAGATGTGAAAAAGACATTATGAAATACAACTTACTACTTTTAATCAAGCTTTAATGTTGATGTAATCTTTTAAATGTCTGTTTTCTTTTTTGATTTTTACTGCAGACACCTTGTTATCCAAAATGGTTCATAGATCATAAGGAGTGGTCACTCTTCCTGTTTTCTCCATAGAACAAGTAAGCTTAACACAAAAAGCAAACACACACAACTGGCATTACAATAATATTTGTATTTATTTATATACCTGCTGTGTAAGCTATTGTAGACAAGGAGGGTAATAAGGAGAAAGTACTTATTTATTATTGTTACAGTATAGCCCCCTTGCTTTCCAACAAATAGAGAATTAATTTAATTTAATCCAATCAGAGGAGCAGTTAGGCTTTGTTCTCTCATTGGGTTTAAGTAAAGGCTGAGCAGAACTGGCTGCCAGTGACTCAGGCGTAGGCCTCAATGAACTTGGAGTTGGTTTTGATGGTCCTGACTCAGACTCGGACAGCTGCAGCTGCAGTAGAACAATACAGCACAGATCCTGCAACAAAACAGGCCTGGTGGTGATCAAGACGGGGTATATTTGCTATCTTGTTCCCGACCCGCTTCCTCGTGTCTTTGTGGCTCTGCCAGTGAGAGGTGGTGGTTAAAAGCGTGTGTGGTAAAACAGCTGATCTTAGTTAGCACAGACTGATGCAGGCATCAGTATGTGCATTTAGAAATTTAGCATTTAGAAATATTTAATATTTAATATTTAAATAATTTGGGCTTGCAGCCTAAAACATTAATAATGAATGAATAATCTACAAACATTATATATATATATATTTTTATCAATGTGCTACAGCCAGGACAGCGCATGGCTAAATACAAATGTACATGTTATGATCGAGGCCGAGAAAGTGTAAAGGTTTAGACAAAGATAAAGCAGGGCTTTAGAACAGAACACAAGTCCTCGGGCACAGCTGATCAGGAGCTTAGCTCTGTGTTTGGAGGATCAGAAAATTACAGTCCCTAACTCATCGGTGCTACATTCCTCTTCTCTTCCTAGGCCTGGACCGTCCTGACAGGTGTGACACCTGTCTGCTCTGTCTGTGTGTAATGGCTTCGCTTTGCTTTGAGACCTGCACTACTTTTCAGCGTAACCATGCTTTAGAGCTTTGTACCGCTGTCTTCCCTGAAAATTGGAAAAAGTAGATTTGGAAACTCCCCTCAATGAGCTTCGGTCTTTGCCAGATACCTGCTTTTTGATCAGGTAGACATTGCCCCATGACTTAAAAGAGACGTGCAGATTGTCTAGCTTTCAGTCTTAGATATAAACAGCTCATAATTAATACGTTTATAGTACTTTTAAGTGTGAGCAACAAACAGCATTAAATGTCTTCTAAATAGACACACAAATCAAATCCAAATCAATGCATCAGTTGATCAGATGATTTGGTTCAACATTTGGTGATTTGAATGGACTCAAATATATTTGGATTTAACTTTAACTAGTTTCATCAATTGAAGGTAACTCAAATTTCAATTTCCAGTTAGGAAGTTGTTCTTCTTCTACTTTGATGTGTTCATGTAATTTTATCTCAGAATGTTGGAACAATAAACAATAACAACAAGGACCAAAATGCGCTCATGTTATATTTATTTGATTTTAATGTTATATTAAATAAGTTATTACAGTCAAACTAGCAATAATTAAGCTATTAGCAGCATTTCAAGAAAAGCCGGGCCTGTTTAAAAAAGTTAAGTTAAGATGTTCAAAACAGTTGGTATGATATATTCTTAAATGACTTATATAACTTAAATATCTTAAACGTTTCTGTTGATGATGTAAATAACCATGTTGACAACTCACCCACAACTCGGACTAGTTTTGGTGTCTTGAACTTGAAAACTGAGGATTTGAAAGTGCCTTGTACTAAAAACTGGTGACTCGACTACAACCCTGCTGTTTATTAAAAACACCTTTCACTGTTTTTACTTTTTAATCTGTGAAAGTGCATACTTATATATGCATATCGATAGAAGAGTTTTAATCTGCAAATGGCAGATAAACTGAATTGAACTGAAGAAGTCACTTTTCCTTTTACAGCTCAGTCCTGAGGTAATTGTGTGCTTTTGTTTAGGTTCCGTGTTGTCTGCAATCAGATCAATGCCTCTGTTAAGTTCGCCCACCTCATTCTTTTAGTCGTTGTTCTGAGCTGTATCACCTTGGCTTTGGAAAGACCCAGCATCTCTGGCCAGGCACGGTGAGACAAATGCATTCTCAAATACATCTATTTCCCTCAGAACCTGGAAAATATGAGATAGGTTCATATTAGATATATTAGATAAAAAAAACTGTATGTCTTTGTCTTTAGGAGCGACTTGTCCTGACTTATTGTGACTATGTCTTTACCGGCCTCTTTACACTAGAAATGGTTTTAAAGGTAAACAATATACAAGTATTTCTAAAAAACATTTTGAGTTATTTTTGATTTGACTCTTACTGTTCTTTAACACCAGATCATAGCCTTGGGTGTGGTGATTGGGAAAGACAGCTACTGCCATTCCCCCGAGAACGTCCTAGACGGGTGTTGGTGATAGTGTCTGCAGCTGATGTCATTCTCTCACTGAGTGATCCACTGCACAATAATAGAAGAATCATGGGGATCCTCAAGGTTCTACGTTACGGGTTGGGTCAGTATGTCATAGATGTGAACAAGAGACAAGATTTAATTTTTCCATCAATAGACCGCTGTGTTTAACTCCACCATTTAATAACTGTTTCTCAATATTGCCAGGGGTTTGCAAAAATAGTACAGTGGAGTATGTATATTTAGGACGAAACATTCCCCAAAGTGATCATGACTTGTACTGCCCCTACTCCTCCTAAAGCAGCCAGGCTTTTCAGCGAGTGGCTCTTACATGGCACTTATACATGTTTTGTATGAATTTTTGTTCCAGGGTCCTCAAACACGCAACAAGATTGAAGCTGGCCATGGACGGTCTCTAGCTTCAGTCAAACCAATTACTAACATTATTATAATCAGTGCTGTTTTTCTTTTTCTATGGAGTCCTTGGTGTGCAGGTAAGATAATTCAACCACACATGAGGCTGAATCTGAATGTCTCAAATAGCTTAGAACACTTAGAACACACAGATGTTTGAGTTCTCACTTTAGTAAGGAAAGGAGCTAAGATAGGAGCTCCACTGCTTCTTTAAACCTATGGATGTTCTGAAAGGTTAGGAGCTTACTGACTTTCCACAATCCACTGCACCACCAGCCACAATCTTTTCTGAATACGACCAAAATTTAGTTTCGTGTGAAGAGTTTGTGATGAATTTAAAGTCACTCTGCATCAACTGAAAAAGACACTGCTCTAGAGCTACCACATCTTATGACTGACTTTTTCAGGATTAGGTGCTTGTTGTAGTCTTTTGTTAGGATGTGTAGTTTTTATTATGTCAATGTGCGTCAATGTTCAACATTCCTGATGAGGTTAGTGGAATCAGATGTGTCAAAACCCGCTGATGCTCCTTTCCTAACTTGACAAGGACACTCCTGACCTCTCACTGTTGACTTTAGGACGTTGTATTCAAAGGTTAAGGAACAGTATTTGAATTCAGCCAAAGTATTTACCATATCACTGCAACCCTGTGTGCCTTGGTTGACTAGCTTTTAAGGAGCCTTTTACAATTGTGTGGACAAAGAATTCGGTATTGTCAGAAGCATCACCAACAAGACCGAATGCCTGATGTCAAACCTAAGCTGGCAAAGAAGAACATTCAATTTCGACAACATTCTCCAGGTATAAGCGAGAAGGCTGGAGATAGACTAAACATATTAGTAGTAGTTGTTGAGTAGTTTTTGTTTTCTTCCAGGCCTTAATGTCACTGTTTGTGATGTACTCGAAGGACGGATGGGTGAATATCATGTCACGGCCTCGGCGCTGTCGGAGAAGACCTTCAGGTATTATCACTAAACAAAACGAGACTTAACACCAGAGGAGACCGAGTCCTCTCTGAAAAAGAAAATCCTGTTATAAGGATTGGTGTAGAAAAATAAATATAACATAACAACACTTAAAGAAATCCATGACTCAATAAAACTGATAACTATCTTTATTGTTATTAATAAATGTATTTTCTCACTGTATAAGTAACTTATACAAAACACAACCTTAAGCAGGAATAGTTAAAGTGGATTGGATCACGCTGATCCTTTGTGAATTTATCAGTTGTGTTTTGTGTTTTCAGCCTGTGACAAACAACAAGACCTGGATGGCTCTGTACTTTCTATCGTTTATAATAATGAGCATCCTCCTGCTGGACATGTTCATCGGGACCATGGTCGACACATTCAACGAAGTCCAGCAAAAACAGAAAATCCAAGAGGACCTCACACAGGCGAAAATGACCTAACACGGGCAGTTAGTCACATCTAGGCCACTGAGCCCAGTATTGCAGTGTTTGATTGTGGTTGTTAGGCCTTTTGTTGGTTTATTTTTATTTTTACAGCGCTATATTACACCCGCTGCTACTCGAGTGCGGCGCTTGATCCACACATTGTGCACGAGCCTCATCCTGGAGCTGCTCATGTCAGGGGTGATCATTTTCAATGTCTTTATCATGATGTTGGAACATTACAATCAGACTCGGTAATGTCAACCCACTGCCTCAGGAACATCTCTAAACTATAAGGGCATATTGATTTATTTATTTTTTGTTGTCTGCTTAGTACATAGATAATCTCATGGATTACACTTTCTACGGTTTCTTTGCCATCCTCATCATTGACATTGTGCTCAAACCTGTGGCGTTTGGCGGACGGAGGTTTATAAATAACAAGTAAGGCATATAAATAAGCGCAAGTCTGTTTTGTCAATAGTGTCTAATGTAATATGTGAACCTTTAGCTGGAATTGTCTGGACCTGCTGGTGCTGGCGATGTCTCTAATCTTAAATCGTACTCACTGTGCTGAACCTGGACGACAAACTTCCCATTAATCCCAGCCTCATCCGAACCTGCAAAGTGTTCACCCTTGCACAGAGTAATACACACATGCAACTTTTTATTCATTTCTAAAAATTCTCATAACTTTTGGTGCGTTAATGTGGTCCTCAGAATCTCGGGATGTGTTCACATGATTTCAGCTCGTAAGGTCGGAATATATAGCATCGCAGGACTGATGTTTAGACATGTTCATGTGCATTTCTCAAATACAGAAAGTATTCACAGCGCTTCACTTTTTCTACATTTTGTTAAGTTACATCCTTATTTCAAAATGGATTCAATTTATTATTTGCCTCAAAATCCTACAAACTATAGCCCATGATGACAACATGAAAGAAGGTTTGAATTCTTTGCAAATTTATTAAAAATGAAAAACAAAAAGCACATGTACATAATTATTTACAGCCAAAACTTTGTTTAAGCTTCGTTGGCCCTAATTACAGCCTCAAGCCTTTTTGAGTCTGATGCTATGAGCTGGGCACAACAATGTTTGGGCAGTTTCTCCCAGTCTTCTTTGCAGAACCTCTCAAGTTCCATCAGGTTGGATGGTTAGCATCGGTGCACATCCATTTTCAGATTTCTCCGGAGGTGTTTAAGGCTGGCTCTGTCTGGATCACTGAAGGATAAGTTTGTAAAATTTTGAGGCAAACAATCAATTTAATCCATTTTGAAATAAGGCTGTAACATTACAAAATGTGGAAAAAGCAAAGCACTGTGAATACTTCACAGATGCACTGTATTCCCGAGTTCCCGAGGACCACATGAATGCAGCATTACTACAGGTCTATAAAATAGAGAGCGTTGTGTCAGGAAGGGCATCCTGGATAAAAATATATGCCACTCTAAATATATGGATCCCTCCTGTGGCAACCCTGAAGGGAGCAGCTGACACCTACTATTGTGTTTTTAAAGAGCTCTAAAGAAGAGAGAACACTAAAGCTGGGCACACACACAACTCATACTGTTTGAGTAGATCACGTCTGAGAAAGCCAAAGATCACGATTAATGTGCTCACACACTGTACAACCGGATGGTTTGCTGCGACCGAGATTTCTGACATGTCAGAATTTCATCTGACCACCTATTTCTGGTTAGGAACTTGTTGGGAGGGGTTAATTGCGTAGGGCCCTGTACACAGGACACCAGGACGCACAACAGCCCAGAATTTGGCTCAAAAATGATGGTATGACCAGATATGAGGTCAAATTCAGGTTGAAAATTGCACAGTGTATGCCTGGCTTTAGGAAACTCATGTAACAGGCCCAGGTCAATGCAACAGTCTCAAAAAATGTTAACATGCATGCAACAAAAAACATGCTACTTTGTATTTCCCCACAAGGATAATAAAGGAATAATAAAATAAAAATCAATTTGTTAATGGTGGGAAACATTGATTTAGTTTAGTTTGCAAACAGAAACCTTAGGAGTTGATTTTATTATGTCATAAACAGGGACGGATTGGCAATCGGGAATACCGGGAACAATCCCGAACGGCCGGTCCATTTCAGGCCGAATCGGCCGGTGGTCAAATTTTTTATTATTATTATTTATTTTATATGATACGCTACCGTACCGGCCTGTGGCCGCTCAGCTGCAGCAGAACGCAGCGCAGCTGTGTGTCTGTGTGTGTGTGTGTTTCAGACTGGGCCAAACCAATACTTCCAATCTTAAGGGGGGATACGAGCGGCCCCTCCCAACTTGGACTGATCCTCGTATTTCCTGATATCCGATTGGCTCAAAGGCGACGATCAAAGAAGTTTACTTTGTTAGGTTTGAGTTTGTGTGAATTCAACAGAGACAGACGGTAAAAATGTCGAAACGAAGAAAGAAGTGAAAGAAATGGGTGGGGCCGAAAAAATAAGAATGAAAAAGAAAAAATGTTGGCACAAGAGGCAGCTAAATGTGCCGAATTAGCGGACCTTTTCCGCACTGAAAAGGGTGCTGACCAGGCACGTGCAGACATAGACATCAAAGGGGGCTTGAGCACCTGCCCTTTTTATTCCTGGAGAGAAAGTGCCCTTTTTTCTGGGGTGCTTTTTATTTTATTTTATTTTTTAAAAAATAATATATATTCCAGTTTGCGCACAGCTTCCCTGTCAGACAAATATATTTATTGAAGAATAGTATATCTAATAATCAGGTCAGGAGTTCTGAAGCGCTCATTGACCATTCCCCCTTCCCACACTCATGAGCGCACATCGGCACACATCAGATACACAGACACACCCCTCCCAGCAGTGTTTTTGTCTTGTGCTGAGGTGAGTGGAGCTGGTGATGAACAAAAGATTAAAATACCAGTACCTCGAATAATGCTCGAATTTACTGCTGATTAGCCAGTAAAAACCTAGCAAAACCTGTGTTTTGCTAGCATGCATGCCTCATGAGCTACTAGACTAGAGCTGTGTAAGGGATAATCGCTATACATTATCCTCCTGCTTATTACATGGCTACCTACCAAATAAATAAATAATTTGACACAAAATATTAAAAGGGAGTTTATTGATTTAAACCGATTGTATTGCTTCCGCTTAAAGAAAATAGTACGCGCTCCGATCTACGGTTAGAATGCTGTAAGTCCATAGCAACGCTCTGTTTTTCATGGCAACGATCTGTTATACTCCGCACATTCTACATTGGAGATCAACCAAGCCATGTAATAAAATAAGTTAATAAAATAAGAACGTCCCCAGTTAGTTAATGACTTTACAGCAAGAGTCTTTTTTACTGAAATTTAGAAATCTAAATTGATGAATCTAGAAGAAATCTACAGATGCAAACAGATAGAGGATAGGCTACACTCTAAAAAATGTAGTAAAACTGCATCTGTACATTAATAAATAAAACTTTAAAAATAAATAAATAAAGTGCCCTTTATTTCACTTGAGCCCCTGCCCCTCAAAATGTCTGTGCACGTCCCTGGTGCTGACACAGGAGCGTCTTGAGGCATTCATGCTAATGTGCACAGAAAAAGGGATCCTAATGACTTTAGACAACGATGGAGTCATAGACAGAGTTGCAGAGTCGAGTAAACTTCTCCAAAGATTGCTGGTGATGTGAGGTAGGACAGTTTTAGGAGGAGCAACAGCAGGAGAGAGGAGGAGGAGAAGAGAGGAATAGAGCAGCAGCAGGAGAGAGGAAGAGAAGGAGCAGCAGGAGGAGAAGAGCAGGAAACAGACAGGTAGATGGGCAGTGTGCAGGGCTGGGTAGGCAATCATATTAGACATATCAATCAAAGCTTTATTAAGAACACGCACACAAAAATAGAAAAATACAGCACAATGTTACATATTTACATAAAGGATAAAATGCCAATAGTTCCACATTCTAGATAATAACCTGACTGAAGCACAGATTTAATTAGAAAATGTATTATTCTTTGTCATATTTATTACTCATGTTCTTCTCATGCATGTGTTATGTAGCTGTACAATCAGTAAGCAGAGGCAGGGTCCAGCAGAGGCAGGGTCCAGCACAGGGAAGCTGAGGCAGGAGAGTTGAAAGTGAGCACACACACACACACACACACACACACACACACACACACACACACACACACACACACACACACACACACACACACACACACACACACACACACACATACATACACACAAAATCTCTATTGTATGGGACTGCATTGTAGTTTTTGAGTATGAGTGGGTGTGAGTATTTGTAACTATTTTATCACTCCACTGACTGTACACATGACATGCTGGTAGTTCGCAGTATACTGTGTGACTTATGTGTTTGAGATTAGGTTTTGGTTGTGTTCAGTGCAGTGGACTTGCTTATACAACCTGAGAAGGCAGGTGTTATCCTAAAGTTTCTTGAAGGTCTTCAGCGTAATCTGATTGTCTTTATACCATAAAAACACTATTAGAATGAAAATAACTGAAAATCCTGCTCGTGCACCAAGGGCACTCGTAAAAGGCCTCTCCGTCTTAAAGTCCCGGGCTGAATTTCAGTCCCAGCACGTCCCTGGTCATAAACACCTTACAACTAGAAAATGTGACCATTTAAGTGGCACACTAATGCAGCATGTCTTTTAAGTTCTGAAGGCTAAGAAGATCAAGGTGCTGATAAAACTATCTGGAAGACTCTGTCACAGGTAATTCAGTTTTCATTTAAAACATCATATCAACATGAGCATTATTATCAGAAGACAAGAACTCACTGACAGTGAACTCTGAGATATTACCAGCCTTAGAACCATGCTCTTAAGAAATATTCATGTTGTAAAAATGTGTTCAAACTAGGGTTGGGAAAGTAAATGCTTTAATATCACGTTAACGCATAAACATCAACAATCATTTTATCTCGCATTAACGCAGTAGGTGTCATCCCTGTCTCAATCGAGGAGAGCATTAGGGGATGCTAAGACTGCTGCAGCGCTCAGAGGAACTGTTCTAGATTTCTCCAAACTCATTAAACATACCTAACATTCAATTAAAATCCACCGACGTTTTCTCCAGTCTCTCTCTCTGTCTGTGCATGTGCGCTCAGCCCAAGCCTCTCCTGAAACCCCTTATAAGGACCTTGAGTAAGGGCACCACCATAGAGCGATAAACCTCCACCCACCAAAGGCACACATGCAACAGAAATGCAACATCCTTCCTAATAACTCCACATTGTAAACCATTTTAGTGTTATTTTGGGATTTAGACTTTTAAAGAAAATAAACTTAGTAGACAAACACCAGGCTGGTCTAACAATCTGTAAATTAAATTACCTAACTTTAAATATTTACTAAACTAACCCGCAACAATAAAAACAAACATGAACAGAGAGCAGGAGGAAGGTTGTTAAGTGTCATTTTCCTCCAGGTTGGAAATCTGTGCCTGCTTTTTTTCGCCTTCTTTTTCTTCATGTATGCTGTGTTGACAGTGGAGCTGTTTGGGAAACTTGGTCAGTCATAAACACAAGCACAGTACATATATTATTATAAACATATTGTGTTTGTCGTATGTATTTAAAACATTGTTAATATAATGTGTATATTGTTTATATTATTATCATATATTGATTGTTATATCGATCTTTCTGACTAGAGTGTACTCCAGAGTATCCATGTGTTGGCTTGAGTCTCTACTGCCACTTTCAAAACTTTGGCAGTGCCCTCCTGACGCCTACATACTGTGCACAGGAGACAACTGGAGCGGCATTTTGATGGTAGACAAACTCAAGAACAAGCCCAGAACCACAACACAAATAAAAATTCTAGCACACAATTATAGCTTTGCCTGTGCACTGGCTCTAAAACATGTATTCCTAACGACTGTTATTGCTCCATCAATGTACATAGTGCAGCTGTAAACATTTATAGCAGTTATTCCTGTGGGGAAATTTCTTATCGGCATTCTCCACCAGGGGCATCCAGCATGTTTTTGATGTTAGTGGGGCTTTGGTGAGTACCCAAAGAAAACCCACCCGAGCAAGTGGATGTTTTTAGAAAATAAGTGGGGCTCAGTGGCTCAGTGGTAGAGCGCTTGTCCCTGGTGGTTCGATTCCCGCCTCCTCACAGTTCATACTGTCGATGTGTCCTTGGGCAAGACACTCCTTGATTCCAGTGGTGTTCAGGCTGTAACACTGGTGAATTGAAGTTTAATGTAAGTCGCTTTGAATAAAAGCATCAGCTAAATGAATAAATGTAAACGTAAGTAACGCCCACAATAGTTTGCAGTTGTGTAAGTTTTCTAATCAAAGTTATCAGTTCAACAACATAAACACTGCTAAAACAGCTTGAAGTGCAATGATGTCATGGTATACCACGTGCCAAGAAATGTATGGCCCTGTCCTCCGAGTGGTACATGTGTGAAGGATGCCCCAATGCTGCAGTAACGCTCTCAATCAGACTCCATTGAGCCTTTTATTCACACTTCCTCAAGTATGCATCAGACCTGACTTTGCTGGAAAATATTTTTAATTCTACCGTGATTTTTGATATCTACGTTTTTCATTGATTTGTTAAAGGATACTTTGAGGGAGTGCCGACTGGATGATGTAAACTGTTCAACCTACCTGTCCTGGGCTGCCCCACTGTGCCTTATCACCTTTGTTATAATGGTCCAGTTTGTTTTGGTGAACCTTATTGTGGCCGCCATTATACAGGCCCAAGAGGAGAGCAGGAATGTAAGTACAAAAGCACACATCACATCTACAAGTCAAATGTTTTTTATTATTATTATGTTGTATTGTGGTTTAAAAGGTCACAAAAATAACAAGGGACTTGTTTTAAGCCCTGAGTGTAGTCCTCAGTCAGTCTCAAACGTGTACTTCAGGGACATATAATAGAGAGGATAGAGTTTTAAAGATCCAACTTGTTTTGTTGAAAATTCACTTATAACTTGCATAACTAGCCTGTCTTTTATTGGAACAGGAGGTGTATCAGAGGCAGCATGTTGACCAGGAGCCACCAGAATGAATAGAATCAAATATTAATGTCATTCATTCATTCATTAATTCATCCATTTATTTATTATTTTTTTATTGATCCATTTATTCATTCATTTATTCCTTGATTTGTTAATTTATTCATTTATTCATCAATTCATTCATTTATTAATTCATTCATTTATTCATTCATCCATTTATTCATTTATTCATTCATTCATACATTTATTATTTCATGAATTTATTCATTCATTTATTCATTTATTCATTAATTCATTTATTCATTTGTTCATTAATTTATTCATTGATTCAATTATTCATTCGTTCATTTATTCATTCATTTATTCATTCATTCATTTTAATAAGTTGTTTATAAATTATTTTGTACATATGTTTATGTTTGTAAATATGTTTGAATAATTAAATAATTACTATAATAATCTCTGATCTCTAATTTTCTTCTTTAACACTGTGTTACTTTTAACCACACACCACCTACAGAGCCTAAAAATCATAAATAACAATTTATTACATTATTTTTGATGATTTACATCAAACAAGGAAACTAGCCGCTCTTCTAAAGACTAAGTGCATCTGGTGGGTCAGATACCTTTGACCCGACCTGCCCCATACTGCTCCAGTGGAAGAGGCTCATGTAACTGAGTTGGAGGGATGTCCAACTCATTTTAGTTCAGGGCCACAGTCTGAGGAAAGAGAGCAGCAAGTGGGCGTCTGAGATCAGTGAGCTGCAGGACAGAACAACACAAGTATTCCTTCTTTCTGACTGCCATAAGACTCTACCATTAGTCAGTCTGTGGAAGATGAAGAATTCTGCCTTAACTCATTTGAAGAGCCCTAACAACCGAATTTCCATTAAATAAAGTTTAAAGAGGGATTGTTCGTAGGCTGACTGGGAAGTGGCTGGGCGTTTGTGAATTAAAAGTAATAATGAGCAGAAAACAGAAGCTATAATAAATATCAAAGTGCACAATGTGCAAAAAGTGCAATGGAGGCTGGTGGAGTTCAGTCCTCTCCAGCAGCAGAACAAAAAATGTTTATAACATCCGCTTAAATAACTGGGTAAAAAACATTAACACTTTTTAAAAAGTTATTAACAATAACTATGTTAGAATTCTCTTTGAAATAAGCCAAAAAACATAACCCATATTTAAAAACCAATACGATTTACAAACCCTAAAAACCAAAGACTTGTACTCACTGAAACCCCTAAACCATTCAACAACCCACTTTGTTTTCCCTCACATTCCCCTGCCTTGGTCTGACCGGAACCTTTTAGTGTGTTTTTGTTTCTCTGGGGTCTTTTTTTGGCCAGAAACCTGGACATATTAAAAGCACATTTAAAACACACTCACTTTTCTCGATACAAGTTCTAATTGTTTCTTCTCTTATTTATACAATCATGTGCGATGTCTTTATTTAAGTGCAACTTTGATTTTGTATAAAGTGATGTGTTCTTTAAAAGTGCTAAGTGTATCTTTAAAGTGCTCAGTGACATGTTCAGTGCGCTGTGCATTTATACATTACGTTAACGACCTGTTACAGAGAATAATAAAGTCATTTTGAGTTTTAAATTAACAGTTATGGATCTTTCAAAAGTAAATTTGACTTGAAACGTAGACATAAGGCATCCACCCACCCAGTGTGGAACAGGTACCTCTGGTTTGTGCTTGCTCTTTCTAGTCAAACAAAACATTTACAAAATATAACACTATTGATTTGAACTTTTATTGAAAGGTTAAAAGGTTCTGGTGGCTCCAAATGTGAGAAGGTGGTACTTTTGCTCAATGGGTGTCAGTTTTTAAATTTGTGACATTAAGCAAATTAAGGTCTAAGCAATTACAAAAAAAACATCATAATATAAAAGTAAACACATCTATTGTTAAATATATAAATTAATAATAATAATCCATCAAAGTGTTTAAAAATAATCAAAACATTGCAAAAACAAAACTGTTTAAAGTAACATGTTACAACAGGATCAACAGAATGAAAGTTAAGTTTCTAAAAACAAACAACACAATTCTTCAAAGGAACTTTATTTTGTAACAAACAATATGAAGAGAAGGATAGCTCAGAAGAAGTCAGAGTGAACAAAACTGTGGATAAAGGTTGTAAATTAGAGGATCATAGGCTGTCACTTCTCCTGCGCTCCACCAGAGACCTGCTTCAGGAGAAGGGAGGCTGGCTGCAGGGAGCCTTAGGGACATGGCAGGGCCTTTTTTCACACTCGGCAGCCTCTGTGCAGGACCGAACTGGTCACATTGGCCAGCAGTCCCAAAACCTGGTCCCAGGTTGGTGCTTTGTCAATGTGCTGTGACATATCCTGTTGTGTAATATTTTTGATATTATGTGTTTTATTCTTGTATACTTATTTAGTTACTCATTTATGCATGATGAGTTAATGTTGTGTTTTAAGGTTTATAATCAAGGATTTATATATATTATATCTATGAACATATTAATAGGAAAAAGAAAACATAATGATTAGTTTAATGCACACAGGAAAGATCTAGTTAAAGATAAGAGACATGTGTCTGCTCCAGAAGGGGTCAGAAAGTAACTGGGACAAAGTTAAAGGCTCTCGCTGTGAAGAGGCAGAGAAACCACCACAAGAGGCTTCAAACTCACAGATGGATCTCTCACATCAAGTCAACACCGTGTACAGTGTGCTGCAGAAACCTAAAAGCCTGAGGGCACAGCGCCCCTGCAGGACACACAGAACAACACAGACACACCTTATAAAAGTACAAATGTTATTTCTAAGCTTATTGCCATTTTATTTCAAGGGTTTTTATATTTTAACATTAAGCTTTGTTGTGTAGGAGACCAAATTAAAAAGCAAATGTCAAATGTAATCTTTATATTAAAAGTATTTGTTTTCTTTGCTCTGGTATCCTGACCTGTTACCCTCAGTCTTTACTTAGATTGTGCTTTTGTGTTGGTCCCACATGAGTAAAAACCCTGATCTGACTCTGAGTGTGTCGGCAGAGGTTTGTTTAAACTGATGGTTTGTGCCCTCGAGCACTGGTAATCCATCTTTGTAAGCGTTATAAAGGATCTTTGAGAAGGATCGACACAGACTCAACATCGATAGAACTAATCAAACCTAAATAAAGAACAAATGAAGACAGAGTTTTAAAGACTCACAGAGGAACCCTAGAGCCCAAACTGAAGAGAGTCATCCTCAAATCTGCACTTGTTTGCATTAAAAAATCTCATGTATTGTTTATTTTTCCTAGCAAACTTAATTTTTAGCATTTGTGACATGTTTGTACTTTGGGTACAGCTGTGAACATTGAACATTACATTGAAAAGAGTGCGCTGCCATTGGTCGACACTGGCGTGTCATAAATGCTCCAGGAAGATTAATATCTGCTGAATGTGTCTTTTATTACAGAATAACTGCAACAGAGAAAATGGAGGCAACGTGAAACCCAATAAATTCTGTCAATTCAATAATGTAATGTTTTACAAAGCAGAGATAAATGCGGTATGTGGCTAAGCTAATGCTAAGCTAACTAACTACAGTTTGATATTTTTAAATAAAAAGAAGCAGGGAGGTCCCTCAGCTGCTTTTGGGAGAAAGTGAAATCTGAGACAGGGATGGAAAAAGAAAATTTTCTATCGTTTTAAATCCAGGTAACTGCTATTTCTATTTTGTCCACTGTGGTAGTGTTTTAGTAATAGTAGAGAACACAACACAACACTGACTCCCAGGACTGAACAGCAGAGGGCAGCAGTGCACCATCTGGTCCCATAAATGGTAAGTTTGTTTTATTCTTTTGTCTTTTGCTGTAAAAATAACTCTGTGACAGAGAAAAGTAGACACAAGGTGTAAAATTCTGCAAAGAAAATGACCACTTTCTATTTATTCTCTGAGGAGAATGGGAAACCTGTCTGTTTTTATCTGTAGCCGAAAGGTCAGCGAAAGTGCATAAAGGCTCCTTCGTAAATACGTTTATGCTAGCAAAACATTAGCTTCAAAGATATATTGTGAGAATGAGTTTGTGAAAACACACACATGATGAACTACGGTAGCTCCACATGGACAAAAGACAATCTCTCGACAGCCAACATTAACCTTTTTGGTCTGTGATTAATGAGATCACTGACATTATAATGTAATTGTACCTCTTTGCACTTTAGACCAAAGAATAACAAGGAGTTGTTGTTATTTATAGGTTTTTATTCTATTCTTTTACTGGTCCACTTCAGATTGTGTTTCCTGAACTAAAAAGTTTTTGAAACTCCTGCTTTGGAATATAGTCTGAAAATAAGATATTTACAATGTATTAACAAATTATTATTTTCACACTGCAAATACCTTATAAATGTGTTAATCCAATTGTAAAGCAATAAGTTATTTAGCTTCTAAGATTAAAATTTACTGTACATTCATTAATAAAAGGTTCTTAATGGGTTGTAAACCATTAACCAGTGTTATATATAAAATTTGCTTTCACTTTTCTTAAGGACTACCTCTAAATAACTTTATACATTAATGTTTTCTAATCCTTATGTAAACCCTTGTAAAGAGGAGATCAATCTGTGACATGTGATCATGCACTGTAAAAACTTTACTGACACACCTTTTAAAACATTACCAATATCTATAAACTACAAAGGCATATATTTTATTATATTTACTGTATATGTGTTAGAAAGTGTGCCAGTGAAGGTTTTGCAAGTTTTGTCTTAATAAATAAGAAAGTAACAAGTTGAAAAAAGAAGAAACACCAGCTTTTAAACATACCTTCTTTAATTCAGAGCTCTCACTTTTGCCGTTATAAAAATGACACACATTTTGTCTTTGGTTTTTCTATTAAAATGTGAGAATGTTGCTGTATATTAAGTTTCTTTGATTGCTTATATATTGACATTTCTGATTTTCAGTGCTGAATATCCTTGTCTTCATTGGACATGCTGAAGGTAATGCACCTTTATTTTCTGTCGATATTCATCTTTGTTTCTTCTTCCTTTGTATTTTAGATGTTGAGTTGAGAAATAATCCAAATGTGTCTCATTTCTACACCGGATAAACACTTACCATTGCATGATGAGCGGAGAATACCAGTGTCGGTCTTCAGAGCGGCTCGATAAATGTGACTAAACTTGTAACTGTGTCCGTAAAGTATTCAGATTATTATTCGAACAGATTGTGACGTGAAAAAACAATCTTTGTGTTGAGTTGAGCTAGAGTCTTGCTTAATCTGTGATGTGTGTTAAGGTTTGTTGTTAAATTTGAGGTAGAGTGACTTTAAATGCCCTTCAGTTGGACTCACTGCAGCTTGAATTGTTTGTATTTATTGGTGCAAGCAGATTTATTAAAACAGTGAATAATTGTTGTATATTTTAAAGATCTTCAGCTGCTACACAAAATAATTTTACTGAACAGTAACACCCTACAGCAGGGTGAACAAACTAGAAATAAAAGTCTGTAACTTGGCTGGTTTGTATTTGGCTCGGTAGAAAAGAAGCGGCTGACTTTGAGTTCAGTTTCTTGGAATATCAGACATATGGCCTTTGAGGAGACTCCAGTGAAAAAACTCTAAAACTCAATTAATTGTTAATGTCAATATAATATCTGCTGTCTTTAATTATTATTAAATTAGTAGTTAATGCTTGGCAGATTGAACAGCCAGTATTGGGTCCTTGGGCCTTGGTTTGACCACCACTGCTACAAATATTCAAGAGTCCCACCAAGACACTATAAGGCACTGCAGCAGAGCTTTACATGGATTACAATGAATTGATGATTTACTATAGGTTTTAAATGATTATGTAGTTATTATATTTGCTGATTCTGCTGATTAGACTTATAGATGATTAAACTGATGGACAGGAGTTTGTGTCGCACTGGAAATGAAAAAAAGGGAATTTTGAAACCTCCATTAAAGCAACAAAATAAACTGTTTCACCATCTCCTAACCTTAGCTTCAGCTGTCACCTGTAGCTCCGCTCCACCTTGGCAGGAGCGCGCAGCATCTCGTGAGCGCGCATCTCCTGGAGCTGCTCAGCTGTGAGTGTTTTCTCCTTAAAACTGTTCACAGATCTGGAGACTATAGAGTTCAGTCAGAAACCAGAATGAACCAGGATCTGACTTTAACTCATGGATGAACACTAACAGAGAGGATCAGGCCCAGGACGACAACACTGCTCCTTGAACTCCAGCACATTCAGTTTTTAAAGTGTGTCACTGCACTTGTTTCATTTTTAGGTCAAAAGCCACACATTTCTATGACGTTCAATGACACACTTTATCTCACTCCTCTGTGAGCTGTACTGTAGCTTCAGTTCTGACAAACACACAAACAATTATAAACCTCTACAGAACAATAACCACAAAAGACAAGTATCTAACCTGTTTCTGAACAAGAATGATGTTATCTCTCCTTCAGCTTCAAGACGACAACACAGTTCATAGTTGCTCCTTCTTTGTCTCAGTGTCATTGTAGAGTCAAGAAGAAGTAACACATCTATTTCCTTTAGTTCTTACACTGATCTTCAATGTTTTTCTTAGTACTCAATATATCTAACGGAGTAAAGATCAACAGGTTCATATAACAATGATCAGACTGTATTTAGTTGTTTACAATATTTTAGTGCTACAGGTGTCACTTCTACTGCTAACTGCCGACTTACATGTGATGCATATAGTTTAATGATTATTTAAAATGTATTCTATTTTTATTTTATTCTAAACAGGTGTTGCATGATGGGTCGACTGTGAGAAAAGTCTCAAAGTGTGAAAGCTGTGGTTCAGTGTTGTGTGAGGTAAGTGTGAAAAAGGAAGTGCAGACCAGTTAAACATATCTTCATCAAATGTACCCTCCTCTTCCTCTGTGAGTGCTGTAGATGAAGCCTGTAATGAGCTGGAGTTTGTCAGAGGCAGAGTGACGAGCGCTGGATGTGAGGATGGGACCCTCTCTGGTCTGGACTCTGGGGCTCATCTGTGAGTTTACAACACTTTGACTTTAAACAGGTCAACATCTAAACTTTTGTCAGGCCTTTGTCGACATAAACTCTTTTATAATTCATATTTCAGTCTTCAATGTCGTCTTCTTCAAACACACAAAAGGTAAATAACTATCCTGTTTAATCTTTATTTAGTTCAGTTTCAGATTTTATTTAACATATATATGGCCTTATGTTACAAAAAGTTCATAAAGAAGTGGAATTACATATTCTTCAAGCTGTGTTGTTTTATATTAGGCCATGTAACGTACAGTGTTACTTCTGCAGTTGTCATTAAGATGATTGTGTTTTCATGTTTACATCTATAGGACAGGGATATGACACCTGGGCCCATTATGACATCAAGAAATAAACTCACTGTGTTTGTGTTCTTTTATTGTTGCCTGTGACAGAGTTTAAAGAGATTTTCTATATTATTTTTGTCATATTTAAAAATATCATAATGTTAGATGGATTTTTGCCCCAAAAAGTCACTGGTTGTGTTTTGTTGAATCTCTTTGTTGCACTGGATGGAGTCGTGAGGACTTGTGTAGCACTTATCCACAGTTGTCTTTAGTCTGTTCTTAAAACACAGGGCTTACTTTTAAATCTTTGACATGAAGACTTGAGAAACTGTCAACACTCAGTAAATTATAATTTAGAGTCCTGTGTTGGTTCTTTTATGTTCTACTTTTGATAAATGTAATGATGAGAAAACAAAAAATAAACCTACACCTTTAACTCTGCCATGTTTCTTTTTGTAATTTTCTTTTTCTCTTTCTTTGTATACAGTTGTTATACAGTGGCCGTAAAGTGCAAACAAATTAACAAAAGCAAATATCAAAATAACAAATCAGAAAACAAATTTACCCTTTAAACCTATTTAAGGCGTCGTAAACAAGCAGCATAATGCACTACACAGCCCCAAGCCTAATATGGGTAAGCCGCACATCCAATTACTCAGCGGAAACCCCGCTAAACGCACATGTAAGCCATATACACCAACTTCAAACACAGACCAAAAAACAATCATACAAAAGACAACATGTCAAGGTGTGAAGTTCGCCCCTCCTCAACTTAGATGCTACATTTTTGCGAACAGCTGGCCAATACTTAAGCCTACAAACTCATGCCAGACCTCAATTTAAAGTACAGAAGCTATCGATTACAACGTTACAGTTTCCCTCAATTCTATTGGCACTAATGATTTTAAGGAGGCACGATGTGCTCAGTTCGATCAATCGGCTGCAGAGAATTTGCCGTGCGCAGTGGGGGCCAGCAACCGCTGCATAAAAGAAACAGACGCAGGAGGAAGAATGCAGACTGAAAACACATATAAATACATAGAAGTCTGGTTTAAGTTCTCAATAATGTATTTAATGAACACCATTAGTGATATAAACATGAAATATATAGTATTTACATGACTAAACTGAAATGGAACAGACTAATCTGTCTGTACTAAAACCTCTTGAGTTTTATTCTGCTCCACATTATCGGTTTAAAACTTTGCAGGGATAATGTTAAACATGTTTTATTTACATGTTATGAAGTAAAAAGTTGCAACAGCAGCATTCCAAAGAAACGAAAACTAAAAACTAAAAAAAATTTAGCTGTGTGCCATCTTCATTTTCTCTTTACTAGTAACACATATTAATATGATAACACTTTTTGACAAATCTCCACAAAGTTCCCTTTAAAATGACAAAATTATTCAAATACACCTTATTGTTGCTGAAATATAGTCTTTACTTTATGGGTATGGATTTTTCGAGCAGTGTTCTTGAAAATAGGCCTCGGGTTTAAAGGGTTAATAAAACTAAAAACACATCAATAATTCACAGAAACAAGAGTGAGTTAGAAAGAAGAGTCAGAAAACTGCCTGGTTTTCTAACTTGTAATTTTGTTCTCAGTTCTGTTATTTCGGTTTACACTTTATGGCCATCGTAGTATTACTCTAAAGCATTTTTTTAAATTTATATTCTTTACTTTACTTTTGTTTACACAGGTGACCATGTGACTCTGAAGGGTCCTGAACAGTCTGTGTATCTCGGAGACAATGTAACTCTGGTTTGTGTTCAAAATGTTCAGGCAAATTTGGACTTTTACAAAAATGAATTACTTGTTACGGAGGACAAATACCATAAGATACAACAAAATTCTGCCACAGTTGAACTAAAAATGTATTTAGTGGCAAAATCAGATCAGGGTTTTTACTGGTGTGGGACCAAAGACGGACCACAGTCCACAAAGAAAGAACTGAAGTTAACAGGTCAGTATTTTAAGACTTCTGATTTTACACAGCACTTATTTTGTTTCACTAATGACAAATAAATCATAAAAATAATTACCATTTCCATTTTGCCAAAGTCTGCATCCATCTTTGGCTGACTCTGACTTTAACAAATGCCATGTTTTTCTAATATTGTTCTCTCCTCAGGAAAGGGACGCAGAGTCCTTCTGAAAACATCCAGTGACACCATCCCAGAACAGAGCAGTGTGACTCTGAGCTGTGAAGTCCAGGACTTTAAAGGAACGTATAAATGGTTCAGAAGAAACTCAGCATTTGACTCT
>JALDNG010003804.1:0-23516 GCA_024349245.1 Neodontobutis hainanensis
TATAGTCTATTCTACAGCATTTCTACAGTCATTACTACTGTACTTCTAAAGTCTATTCTAATGCTCATCAACAGTCTGTTCTAAAGCAAGTCTACAGTCTGTGCTACTGCTCATCTACAGTCTGTACTACTGCACTTCTAAAATCTGTTCTAATGCTCATCTGCAGTCTGTATTACTGCACCTCTACAATCTGTTCTAAAGCATATATAGAGTGTTTTCTAATATTCATATAGAGTCTGTTCTAATGCTCGTCTACAGTCTGTACTACTGCACCTCTATAGTCTATTCTTCTGCACTTTGTCAGTCTGTTCTGATAAACGTCTACAGTCTTTTCTACTACACATCTACAGTCTCTACTACTGCACTTCTAAAGTCTGTTTCTAATGCACATCTACAGTCTGTTCTAATGCAAGTCTATAGTCAGTACTACTGCTCATCTATGGTCTGTTCTAGTGCAGGTCTACAGTCTGTTCTAATAATCGTCTACAGTCTATAGTCTGTTCTAATGCTCGTCCACAGTCTGTTCTAATGCAAGTCTATAATCTGTACTACTGCTCATTTACAGTCTGTTCTAATGCAAGTCTACAGTCTGTACTACTGCTCATTTACGGTCTGTTCTACTACAGGTCTACAGTCTGTTGTAATAAACGTCTACAGTCTGTTCTACTGCACATCTACAGTCTGTACTACTGCACTTCTACAGTCTGTTCTAATGCTCGCCTACAGTCTGTATTACTGCACGTCTACAGTCATTTCAACTACACCTCAACAGTCTGTTCTAATGCCAGTTTACATTCTTTACCTCTGCTCTACTGCAGTCTGTTCTACTGCACGTCTACAGTCTGTTCTACTGCTGCTCTGAAGTCTGTTCAACTGCATGTCTGTAGTCTGTTCAACTGCACCTCTACGTCTGTTCTATTGTATGTCTACATTCTGTTCTAATGCACATCTACAGTCTGTTCTAATGCAAGTCTACAGTCTGTACTACTGCTCGTGTACAGTCTGTACTATTGCACCTCTACAGTCTGTTCTAAAGTATGTCTACAGTCTATTCTAATACTCATACACAGTCTGTTCTAATGCTCGTCTACAGTCTCTACTAACGGACATTTAAATTCTATTCTTCTGCAGCATCATTAGTCTGTTTACTGGACATCTACAGTCTGTTCTATACACGTATATAGTGTCTTCAAATACTCGTCCACAGTCTGTTCTAATGCAGTCTGTACTACTGCACATCTATAGTCTGTTCTATTGCTCGAATACAGTCTGTTCTAATGTCCAATAAAAGTCTTTACTACTCCACCTCTACAGTTTGTTCTACTTCTCCTTTACAGTCTGTTCTACTGCAGGTCTACAGTCTGTTCTACTGCACATCTACAGTCTGTTCTAATGCACATCTACAGTCTGTTCAACTGCAAGTCCACTGTCTCTTCTACTGCTCTTCTACAATCTGTTCTACTGCACAACTCTAGTCGGTTTTATTAAAGGTCTACAGTCTGTTCTAATGCACATCTACAGTCTGTTCTAATGCACATCTACAGTCTGTTCTAATGCAAGTCTACAGTCTTTACTACTGCTCATCTACGGTCTGTTCTACTGCAGGTCTAAAATCTCTTCTAATAAATATCTACAGTCTGTTCTACTGCACATCTACAGTCTGTAATACTGCACTTCTACAGACTGTTCTAATGCTTGTCTACAGTCTGTATTACTGCACCTCTACAGTCTGTTCCAAAGCATGTCTAGAGTGTTTTCTTATACTCAAATACAGTCTGTTTTAATGCTCGTCTACAGTCTGTTAAACTGCACCTCTACAGTCTGTTCTAAAGCATGTCTATAGTGTTTTCTAATTCAAATATACAGTTTGTTCTAATGCTTGTCTACAGTCTGAACTACTGCTCTTCTACAGTCTGTTCTAAAGCATGTCTAGAGTGTTTTCTAATACTCATATACAGTCTGTTCTAATGCTCATGTACAGTCTGTAGTACTGCACCTAGTCTATTCTTCTGCACATTGTCAGTCTGTTTTACTGGATGTTTACAGTCATTTCTAATGCAAGTCTACAGTCTGTACTACTGCTCATCTACAGTCTGTTCTAATGCCAGTTTACAGTCTGTACTTCTGCTCTACTGCAGTCTGTTCTACTGCACGTCTACAGTCTGTTTTACTGCTCATATACAGTCTGTTCTAATGCACATCTACAGTCTGTTCTAATGAAAGTCTACATTCTGTACTACTGCTCACCTACAGTCTGTTCTTTTGCACGTCTACATTCTGTTCTGATAAACTTCTACAGTCTGTTCTACTGCATATCTACAGTCTATACTACTGCACTTTTAAAGTCTGTTCTAATGCACATCTACAGTCTGTTCTCATGCAAGTCTAAAGTTTGTACTACTGCTCATCTACGGTCTGTTCTACTGCAGGTCTACAGTTAATGGATTGGATTTATATTGCGCTTTTCTCCCAAGGGACCAAGGGACTCAAAGCGCCCACAAGCCGTCCATTATTCATTCATACACAGTCACACACTGGTGATGGTAACTACAACTGTAGCCACAGATGCCCTGGGGAAGACTGACAGAGACGTGGCAGCCATTTTGCGCCTAAGGCCTCTTTGAACATCACCACATACATTCACTGAACATTCTTAAACATTCATACGAGGCAAGGTGGGTTAAGTGTCTTGCCCAAGGACACAATGACAGAATGAATTGTGGGAGAGCGGGAATCGAACACACTACCTTCCGGTTGAAAGACGACCGCTCTACCACTGAGCCACTGACGCCCTATACAGTCTGTTATAATGAACGTCTACAGTCTGTTCTACTGCACATCTACAGTCTGTTCTAAAGCATGTCTAGAGAGTTTTCTAATACTAATATAAAGTCTGTTCTAATGCTCGTCTACAGTCTGAACTAATGCACCACTAAAGTCTATTCCTCTGAAGCATTGTCAGTCTGTTCTACTGCAAGTCTACAGTCTGTTCTAATGCCAGTCTAGAGTGTGTACTACTGCGGCTCCACAGTCTGTTCTACTGCACATCTACAATCTCTTCTACTGCACATGTACAGTCTGTTCTAATGGTCGTCTACAGTCAGTTCTAATGCTCGTCTACAATCAGTTCTGAAGCCATTCTAGAGTCTGTACTACTGCTGCTATGAAGTCTGTTCAACTGCACGTCTACAATCTGTTCAACTGCACCACTACAGTCTGTTCTATTGTACGTCTACAGTCTGTTCTACTGCACGACTATAGTCTCTTTTAATAAACGTCTACAGTCTCCTCTAATGCACATCTACAGTCTGTTCTACTGGATGTCTACAGTCTTTTCTAATAATTGTCTAGAGTCTGTTCTACTGCACGTCTACAGTCTTTTTTCATAATTGTCAACTTTCCATTACTACTGCACCTCTACAGTCTCTTCTACTGCACATCTACAGTTTGTTCTAATGGTCCTCTAGAGTCTGTACTAGTGAAACTCTACAGTCTGTTCTAAAACATGTCTACAGTCTTTTCTAATACTCATGTACAGTCTGTTCTAATGCTCGTGTAAAGTCTCAACTATTGCCCTCTACAGTCTATTCTTCTGCACATCGTCAGTCTGTTCTACTGCACATCTACAGTTTGTTCTACTGCACATCTACAGTCTTTTCTAATGCAAGTCTACAGTCTGTACTACTGCTCATTTACGGTCTGTTCTACTACAGGTCTACAGTCTGTTGTAATAAACGTCTACAGTCTGTTCTACTGCACATCTACAGTCTGTACTACTGCACTTCTACAGTCTGTTCTAATGCTCGCCTACAGTCTGTATTACTGCACGCCTACAGTCATTTCAACTACACCTCAACAGTCTGTTCTAATGCCAGTTTACATTCTTTACCTCTGCTCTACTGCAGTCTTTTCTACTGCACGTCTACAGTCTGTTCTACTGCTGCTCTGAAGTCTGTTCAACTGCATGTCTGTAGTCTGTTCAACTGCACCTCTACGCCTGTTCTATTGTATGTCTACATTCTGTTCTAATGCACATCTACAGTCTGTTCTAATGCAAGTCTACAGTCTGTACTACTGCTCGTGTACAGTCTGTACTATTGCACCTCTACAGTCTGTTCTAAAGTATGTCTACAGTCTATTCTAATACTCATACACAGTCTGTTCTAATGCTCGTCTACAGTCTCTACTAACGGACATTTAAATTCTATTCTTCTGCAGCATCATTAGTCTGTTTACTGGACATCTACAGTCTGTTCTATACACGTATATAGTGTCTTCAAATACTGTCCACAGTCTGTTCTAATGCAGTCTGTACTACTGCACATCTATAGTCTGTTCTATTGCTCGAATACAGTCTGTTCTAATGTCCAATAAAAGTCTTTACTACTCCACCTCTACAGTTTGTTCTACTTCTCCTTTACAGTCTGTTCTACTGCAGGTCTACAGTCTGTTCTACTGCACATCTACAGTCTGTTCTAATGCACATCTACAGTCTGTTCAACTGCAAGTCCACTGTCTCTTCTACTGCTCTTCTACAATCTGTTCTACTGCACAACTCTAGTCGGTTTTATTAAAGGTCTACAGTCTGTTCTAATGCACATCTACAGTCTGTTCTAATGCACATCTACAGTCTGTTCTAATGCAAGTCTACAGTCTTTACTACTGCTCATCTACGGTCTGTTCTACTGCAGGTCTAAAATCTCTTCTAATAAATATCTACAGTCTGTTCTACTGCACATCTACAGTCTGTAATACTGCACTTCTACAGACTGTTCTAATGCTTGTCTACAGTCTGTATTACTGCACCTCTACAGTCTGTTCCAAAGCATGTCTAGAGTGTTTTCTTATACTCAAATACAGTCTGTTTTAATGCTCGTCTACAGTCTGTTAAACTGCACCTCTACAGTCTGTTCTAAAGCATGTCTATAGTGTTTTCTAATTCAAATATACAGTTTGTTCTAATGCTTGTCTACAGTCTGAACTACTGCTCTTCTACAGTCTGTTCTAAAGCATGTCTAGAGTGTTTTCTAATACTCATATACAGTCTGTTCTAATGCTCATGTACAGTCTGTAGTACTGCACCTAGTCTATTCTTCTGCACATTGTCAGTCTGTTTTACTGGATGTTTACAGTCATTTCTAATGCAAGTCTACAGTCTGTACTACTGCTCATCTACAGTCTGTTCTAATGCCAGTTTACAGTCTGTACTTCTGCTCTACTGCAGTCTGTTCTACTGCACGTCTACAGTCTGTTTTACTGCTCATATACAGTCTGTTCTAATGCACATCTACAGTCTGTTCTAATGAAAGTCTACATTCTGTACTACTGCTCACCTACAGTCTGTTCTTTTGCACGTCTACATTCTGTTCTGATAAACTTCTACAGTCTGTTCTACTGCATATCTACAGTCTATACTACTGCACTTTTAAAGTCTGTTCTAATGCACATCTACAGTCTGTTCTCATGCAAGTCTAAAGTTTGTACTACTGCTCATCTACGGTCTGTTCTACTGCAGGTCTACAGTTAATGGATTGGATTTATATTGCGCTTTTCTCCCAAGGGACCAAGGGACTCAAAGCGCCCACAAGCCGCCCATTATTCATTCATACACAGTCACACACTGGTGATGGTAACTACAACTGTAGCCACAGATGCCCTGGGGAAGACTGACAGAGACGTGGCAGCCATTTTGCGCCTAAGGCCTCTTTGAACATCACCACATACATTCACTGAACATTCTTAAACATTCATACGAGGCAAGGTGGGTTAAGTGTCTTGCCCAAGGACACAATGACAGAATGAATTGTGGGAGAGCGGAATCGAACACACTACCTTCCGGTTGAAAGACGACCGCTCTACCACTGAGCCACTGACGCCCTATACAGTCTGTTATAATGAACGCCTACAGTCTGTTCTACTGCACATCTACAGTCTGTTCTAAAGCATGTCTAGAGAGTTTTCTAATACTAATATAAAGTCTGTTCTAATGCTCGTCTACAGTCTGAACTAATGCACCACTAAAGTCTATTCCTCTGAAGCATTGTCAGTCTGTTCTACTGCAAGTCTACAGTCTGTTCTAATGCCAGTCTAGAGTGTGTACTACTGCGGCTCCACAGTCTGTTCTACTGCACATCTACAATCTCTTCTACTGCACATGTACAGTCTGTTCTAATGGTCGTCTACAGTCAGTTCTAATGCTCGTCTACAATCAGTTCTGAAGCCATTCTAGAGTCTGTACTACTGCTGCTATGAAGTCTGTTCAACTGCACGTCTACAATCTGTTCAACTGCACCACTACAGTCTGTTCTATTGTACGCCTACAGTCTGTTCTACTGCGACTATAGTCTCTTTTAATAAACGTCTACAGTCTCCTCTAATGCACATCTACAGTCTGTTCTACTGGATGTCTACAGTCTTTTCTAATAATTGTCTAGAGTCTGTTCTACTGCACGTCTACAGTCTTTTTCATAATTGTCAACTTTCCCTACTGCACCTCTACAGTCTCTTCTACTGCACATCTACAGTTTGTTCTAATGGTCGTCTAGAGTCTGTACTAGTTAAACTCTACAGTCTGTTCTAAAACATGTCTACAGTCTTTTCTAATACTCATGTACAGTCTGTTCTAATGCTCGTGTAAAGTCTCAACTATTGCCCTCTACAGTCTATTCTTCTGCACATCGTTAATCTGTTCTACTGCACATCTACAGTTTGTTCTACTGCACATCTACAGTCTTTTCTAATGCAAGTCTACAGTCTGTTCTACTGTTTGTCGACTATAGTCTGTTGTGATAATTGTCGACATTCTGTACTACTGCATCTCTACAATTTGTTCTACTTCACTACATTATGTTCTTATGCACGTCTATTGTCTGTTCTAATGCTCGTCCACAGTCTGCTCTAATGCAGGTCTTTAGTCTGTAAAACTGCACAAATACAGACTGTTCTACTGCACGTCTACAATCTGTTCTAATGCTCGCCTACAGTCTGTTCTATTGTACGCCTACAGTCTGTTCTAATGCACATCTACAGTCTGTTCTACTGGACGTTTACAGTCTGTTCTAATGCTCGTCTACAGTCAGTTCTAAAGCCAATCTAGAGTCTGTTCTACTGCTGCTGCTCTGAAGTCTGTTCAACTCCAAGTCTACAGTCTGTTCTAGTGCCATTTTACAGTCTGTACCTCTGCTCTACTGAAGTCTGTTCTATTGCACTTCTACAGTCTTTTTTACTGCATATCTACAGTCTGTTCTACTGAAGATCTACAGTCTGTTCTAATGCAAGTCTACAGTCTATACTACTGCTCATCTACACTCTGTTCTAATGCACATCTACAGTCTCTTCTAATGCAAGTCTACAGTCTTTACTACTGCTCATCTACGGTCTGTTCTACTGCAGGTCTAAAATCTCTTCTAATAAATGTTTACAGTCTGTTTAACTGCAAGTCTACAGTCTGTTCAACTGCACCTCTACAGTCTGTTCTAATGCTCGTCTACAGTCTGTATTACTGCACCTCTACAGTCTGTTCTAAAGCATGTCTAGAGTGTTTTGTAATACTTACATACAGTCTGTTCTAATGCTCGTCTACAGTCTGTACTACTCCATCTCTACAGTCTATTCTTCTGCACATTGTCAGTCTGTTCTACTGGACGTTTACAGTCTTTTCTAATTCTCATCTACAGTCTGTATTACTGCACCTCTACAGTCTGTTCTAAAGCATGTTTAGAGTGTTTTCCAATACTCATATACAGTCTGTTCTAATGTTCGTCTACAGTCGGAACTACTGCACCTCTACATTTTGTTATAAAGCATATCTAGAGTGTTTTCTAATACTTATATAGAGTCTGTTCTACTGGACATTTATAGCCTGTTCTAATGCTTGTCTATAGTCAGTTCTAAAGCCAATCTAGAGTCTGTACTACTGCTGCTCTGAAGTCTGCTCAACTGCACGTGTACTGTCTGTTCACCTGCACCTCTACAGTCTGTTCTAATGCCAGTTTACAGTCTGTACTACTGCTCTACTACAGTCTCGTCCACTGCACGTCTACAGTCTGTTTTACTGCACATCTACAGTCTGTTCTAATATACATCTACTGTCTGTTCTAATGCAAGCCTACAGTCTGTAATACTGCTCATCTACAGTCTGTTCTACTGCACGTCTACAGTCTGTTCTAATGCACATCTACAGTCTGTTCTAATGTAAGTCTACAGTCTGTACTACTGCTCATCTACAGTCTGTTCTACTACACGTGTACAGTCTCTACTACTGCACTTTTAAAGTCTGTTCTAATGCAAATCTATAGTCTGTTTTACTGCTCATCTACGGTCTGTTCTACTGCAGGTCTACAGTCTGTTCTAATAAACGTCTTGTAGCAGATCAGCCTCCAGAACGCCACACGGATTATAACATTTGTTTAATCACTTACAGACCTCCAAACTGTTTCACTAAGGGTCTTCAAGATTAACAACTGTTGTTTCACCATCGGCCTCCAGAGACAGGCCGTGGATGTAAATCTTGAGAAGAAGACATGCTAACCCGTTTTCGTTCAGATAAAAGGACACCAACGTGTTTTGCTAAGGACAGGAAACTTATTAATGACTTTGTTTTGCTTTTATAAGAATTGGATCTTCGTTCTACCCTCAAAGGTGACACATGGAACATCACAGACTGCTAGACGCCATGTCCAAAAGCCGTAAATCCTGTAGATAAGGTGTCCATCCAGCTTTCTCGAGAACACTTTATTCTAATCCTGATTGACAGTTGAAAATGTCTTTGATCATAGTCGTTCGGGCATGGTCAAACACTACCCCCTTTTGGTTTAACTGGACAAATGACTCTGCACTCAAGAAGGACATTTGGTGTTATTTCATTAAAGGACATTTTGTTATTTTATTACTTAGAAAGATTGTGAATGTACTAACAATTATACTGTTTGTTTCAGGATGCAGAGTTTTACAAGTCAACTAATTCCTTCCATTCCTACAGAGTTACGTTTTATGTTAATAAAATGTAATGAATATATGTTTTTATAATAAGTCTGACAAATGTTTCTTTGCATAATCCTGCAAGTACGAATGTGTTTGTGTGTTTTACGAAAACCAAGGAAAATAGGGTGAAACAAAAGGAATGTTTAAGACTTAGTTTAAACATTTAAACTCCCAAAGCAGTGCCTTCCTCCGTAAGACACACCCTGTCAAAAGTGTTAAAAGTGACCGCTGGTCAAAACACGCTCTCTCTGCACTACTCTCCGTCTCCTCTTCACTTCGCTCTGGACCTCTTGTCCGCTCAGGGCTGTAGGCCCTCGGACCTCTCACAAGCTCCGGACCTCGTGTAACGAGTAAATTTTCTTTGTACTTTAAAGCCTTCAAGTTTAGCTTGCCGCGATAAAGTTTCCTTCACACAGCTGTTCAAAGTAGCTTACTTCTTGCCAGCCTGCCAACAAAAGGAAGTTGCCTCGCTTTTATTTTTGAAGATTTCCTGCCTGCTAAAGAGTTAGCTTGACTAAAATCTAACTTTCTCGAGCAAGTTTAAGCCAGCAACACAGCCGCTAAACCTTCTCCAGTGGACTTATAACTTTGAAAGACTCAATTTTACTCGGTGTACGACGCTGATGCTAAAAGGCTTGGCTAGTTGTGACAGTAACGAGACGCTTTTTGAATCTCCCGGGCCCACGGCAGCCCCTCTGGAGAGTGGAAACAGCAGGCCATCCTGGAGGCGACAAACGTCATCGGTTGCGACAGGGTTCGGACAACCTCTAGACCTCTCGTCGCTAAGATCTGAGACCAATCACGACCCCAGGGTGAGTCTAAACGTTAGTTACACAAGTTTGGCGTCTAACTGTCTAAACATAACAGCCTTGGCCTCAGAAACCGTCATCGAACCCCTTTAAACGCTCCGTAACAGCCCCTCATCTAATAATAGAGTTAATAATCAATAGGCCTACTTTCTTTTGTTTCACAAAATCCTCTGAAAGTAAAGTGTTTTATCGTTCTTTGATTTACCCATTCATGTGTCAATAATTATCCCTTTGTGTCATTTCCTGTCATTATTCACTGTTTAAATTTTTATAATCTTTAATAAAACCCCATAAAGACATTTACTGTTTCAATGTTTAATTCATTAATTTTCGAGAATAATTTACTTCCTTTAGATTAATGAGACTAGACTAAACAGTTTCTCTGGATCTGTTCAAAACTAGAGTGGTGCCCCGAAAGAAATTAATATTTTGATAAGCAAAATATTAATTATTAATTTCCATAATTAATATTTATATTAATTATTAATTAATAAGACCATATTCCCTACATATTATTTTTTACGCCCCGCGTGAGCCTCGGAAGAATTTTCTTGATTAAACATTAGAATCATTCAATATCCAAAGTCTTTACAAAATTGCTGTCCACTGAAAGCTGTGCCTTTGTTGTGCTGTTGCTTAGCAATGCGTTTAACGCGTGCGTGTGTGTGTGTGTGTGTGTGTGAGAGTTGTGCTTTTGTTTGTTAAGTGTGAAGCGCTGTCGAAATTGCTAATTCAAATCGTACCAGCTGGACTGATATTATTTTGAATTACAATTAGTATTGTACGTACATTTATGGCCAGAGCATTAATCAAGTACTTGTTAAAAGTTGCTTAGAGTCTGTTACAAAGCTTAGAGACTCTGCAAATTGCATGCATGTTAAACACACGAGACAAAGTGTGTAACTTCATATGGGCCCGAGACAAAAAGCTAACTACTGTGCTACGCCAGAGTTAAGTTAAAATTGTCTCTTACAAGTTGAAAAAATTGCCGCTACATAACCGAATTTTATGAGAAAACTTGTCTTGCCTAAGGCTTATGAGCCTGGGTGTATTTTGAATGGATTAAAAAAACCCGTGCTGTAGGCCTTCACAGACTAGCTAACTGTGAAAACCTCCCCTAAAAGCCACGTGGGCTGCCGTGCGTTTTGTCTAAAAACGTGGTTTGAGCCTGCTGTAAATGTGCTTGTGTTTAAAACGTGGCCTTGTACCTGCCTTGTACAAAGCGCTGCTGTGTTTAAACCGCTGGTTTAACAAGTTGTAGACGCGCCCCAAGTCAGTCTCTGACTGGAGCTAAAAACAAACTTTGCCCCGGCACCCTCAAAGGGGCGTGCCGGAGACTTCATTTCGAAGCCAGAGACTCACGAGAGTCTCTATCGCCCCTAGCGGAAAGAAGTGGTAAAACCACTGACTCACGAGTCTTTATCTCCCCTAGCGGAAAGAAGTAGTAAAACCACAGACACAAGTTTCTACTGCCCCTAGCGGAAGAGAAGTGCGAAACTTCTAAAAATCTCAGAGGAGCTCTCGTCTCTCTCTGGTGGTCACTCAACGGAATTACACTTTTTCCTTAAAACAGTGACTAATTCAAGTTTAGAACTTAACAACTGAATAATTTAAGCTTTCATTGACACTGAAAAGCCTGATTGAATTAACATAAAAAGTGAATTACTCTGCGTTATTAACAACTACTGAACTGCTATTAAGCTGTTTTGATTGTTGTTAATGCCTGTGTTTAACAACCTTGAATGCACAATAGGAGTTAACTAACAATTGTGACATTTTTAATGAACATTGCATCTGCTTTTGGAAAATCTTTGATGCTAACCCTGCATTTAATTTGATTGATTAATTTGTCTTGATTAACAATTTAAGACTTGTTTTGTGACTTTCCTATCTACACAGGATTTGTCAAATTGGAATGCTAATGCTAACTGCTTACTAACACTACGACAACCCTGCTGTTACGTCTGAACAGACTTAACCCTGCGAATTTTGTCATAGCTGTAATTTAAAAGCTGATTACCTGCATGAATTGTTAGATTAAACCCACTGATTCTGCACTGTTAATTTTACAAATTAGCACTGTCAACCCTCATTAACATTCACACCACTAGGCTATTGCTACATAGTCACTGCTTAATACTAGCATAAGGTCATTTCACTCAGAAATAGACTTTATACCAACTTCCACTTCAACAATTCCTTCTTTTATTACTTTCAATCTGACTTATTTGACTTAATACCCCTTTTATTTTAATTTAATTGTAATTTTATTTTATTTTAAATAAAATAAAATGTTAACTTTAATTTTTATTCCTTCATTATTTTTTTATTATTTACACTTTTACTCAGATTTTCAAAAATCTTTTACAGTCTGCTTGAGTTTTACGCGCTTCTTCGTAACACTCTACAAGTAGTAACTCTCTCCTTGCAGTTAAAACGTAATCTAACAATAACTCACTTTCTCAGAGAAACCCCATTTCTCAACAAGTCTGACTCACAGTCTACAGGTTCTGGTAGTCCCATCAAGCTTCTGGATCACTTAGACTAGGCTCTAAATGATTTAACAGAACAGGTGCTACCCCAATATGTTGGAGATTCAGACCACACCTCCCAACGAGCTAGATTCAGTTCTTAGCTCCTTGATTAGCATTGCGCTAACCTATAAGCCAAAAGACAAGGATCTAACTAAGCTGTTAGGTCAAATGGCTACTGTTATGCGCGCGCAGCAGAAACACGCTGAGGATCTCCTGGCACGCAGCCACGAGAAAATCCAGGTCCAGAAACAGGACCTCGCCCGCTTCCAACGCGATATCAAGACATTGAATCAGGAACTCCAGCTGACCCAAGGAGCCCTGGAGAATTCTGAAAAACAGAACCAAGAGTTACAAACTCTTGCACAAACACTCCAAAAGACAGAACCTGACTTTGAGGAGTTACACACCAAACTCCAGATAACTGAGGGGACCCTCAGTGACCTAAGGAACGAGCTGAGCAAAACAAGGTCTGCTCGTGACCTAGCAGAACTGCAGCTCAGTGACCATCGCAATGAGCACGACGCTATGCGAGAGGAACTCATCAAAGCAGGCAAAAGTGCACAGCTGTCCGCGAATATGCTGGCACAGGAAGCTCGGCGGAGAGAGTCCCTGAGTGCACGGGTAGAGGCCCTCACTCAACAAATTGACTTAGACCGCCAGCTTATTGAACAACTTCAGGCGTGCTTAACAGAAGCCGCCCAGATACAACCAGGTAACAAAACAGAGTTTAAAAGCACTCCGAACCAAGTGCTGGTTACACCGGCATACCAACCTGTTAAACCAAAGGAAAACTCCCAGGAGGGAGCTACCTCACTAACTAATCTGATTTCTCGACCCCTACCGCCTCGCTTGGACGCAACGGAAAGAGGACCAACCGGTGCCGAGAGCCCGGCCGTCTTTCCGCGAGCTTCCACAGGTAGGCATTCGGATTACTTCGCACTACCAAAAGGTAGGCAATCGGACTTTGTCCCACAACCAGCTTTGAAACAGAGACATCTGGACTACGGTCCCACTAACAGAGACTTTGACAAAATTGCGCGTCATATCACTCGCTTTGAGCCCCATCAAGGAGCCGCCTTATGACGTGAGTGCTTATCTTCGCGACATTGAATTCTACCTTCAAAGAATACCCAATGTTACTGCTGCGGACAAAATCTTTCTGATAAAACTAACATCAAGCAGAGATGTTAGTAGCTTCATCGAACATCAACCTCCTGAGGTCCAAGCTGACATTGATCTCCTTAGTCAGTCTCTCATGGTGGAATTCTCAGACGTTACGGTAAATGTGGGTCTGACTGCCGCCCTAATGATCAAACAGGCACGGCCAGAGTCCCCACAGCTATACTATCATCGGCTACGCAAAGCTTATTTCGGTCCACTCAATGAACCAAACATGGAGGAGGATAAAAACTTCAAAGCCCTCTTTGTGCAAAACCTCCATCCAACTACCAGCCATCATCTTGGCGTTTCTGCATGCCCACAAACGCAGACCAGCCACCAACTTCGCGAGCTGGCAATGCGTGCATTCACTAAACAGAGGCTGAGGCAGACTAAACGTCAAAAGCCAGACACTCTTGTCACGGTAGATCGGAGCCTAGCGCTCGAAGGAGCGCCGACCTCCAATCCAAATGGCCCAGGAGCCTCCCGCTTTCCAGACAGGAAAGAGGGACCTCGACCACACAAAGAGAGCCGGGTCCACACCCGACCTGGCCTGAACGTAAGTTCAAAGACCAGGGCCCTCAATGGAGACCTCGGTTCAAAATAAATTTCAACCAATCCAAACCGTAACCAAAGGGGGTCCTATCAAAACCGCGACGACAGGAGAAACCATTATCGTCTGTCCCAAGACCAACGATCATCAGGTAGCTCACCTGTCAAACGACAAAATCATCACGAGACCGAGCCCTGAAACTCAGACTGATCGCGATAGCGAAAGGAGTCTGACTACAGAGGAGGCTCGGGCCATAGAACGATACTCAAACGAATGCGCGAAAAGTCCAAGGACAAGGCTGATCTGTATACGGTGGAGGCCTCTAAGGCCCGATTCAGACACAGTCACAACCGATCCAAGTCGACTTAACACGCAACGAAAATACAGAGTCTACTGAAGGGAATGAACATCTCCTAGACCTGTACCTAGGCTCTGACGATCCAGAGCCACTCAATGACATTGTCCAGGACCCTAGCATGGACAACACGGAGGAAGTGATCCAGATCACAAATACCTCAGTCCGTCTAGCGCCGTCCAAGTGAACCCAAACATCGGGCTGTGCCATGACCACGCCACGACTATCGAATGTGAAACACCCTTTCACCAATTTCTGGGTCACCTAACTGAAAAGGAGTAGCTCAGCTTTATCTCTCTGTCTTGTTACATATCCCAAGCGCAGAGCTCTAGAGCAAAGGGGAAAAGAATTATGATCAAAAAGACACCTTTCTTGTCAGGGCATATAGCTCGTACCCTTAGTTGACCTTTTGACCCCTTACCAATGTTGTAGCCTCTCCAAATTTTGCACGCTGGCTCCTGGGGCCACCCAGAACGACATATCAAAGGTTGCTGGCTTTAGAGCAAAGGGAAAAAGTTTCAGCCTCCTAAAGACACAGTGGAAAGTAAAGCTGGCAGGAGCAAGCAGAGGTGCGACTGCACTCTTCAGAAGCAGGAAAACTAGAGGAAGCAGAGGCCACAGAAAGACCAGAGGAGGAAGAGAGTCCAGAGGAGTCAGAGGCCACAGAGAGAGCAGAGGAGGCATAAGTCACAGAGAGACCAGTGGAGGCAGAGGCCACACAGAGTCCAGTAAAGGCAGAGGCCATAGAGAGACCAGAGGAGGCAGAGAAGGCAGAGAGATTAGAGGAGGCAGAGGCCACAGAGAGCAGAGGAGGCAGAGGCGACAGAGAGACTAGAGGAGACAGATAAGTCAGAAAGACTAGTGGAGGCAGAGGCCAGAGAGAGAGCAGGGGAGGCAGAGGCCACAGAGAGACGAGTGGAGTCAAAGGCCACTGAGAGACCAGTGGAGTTATAGGAGACAGAGAGACCAGAGGAGACAGAGGCCACAGAGAGACGAGAGGAGGCAGAGGACACAGACAGACCAGAGGAGGCACAGGAGGTAGAGAGACCAGAGGAGGCAGAGGAGACAGAGAGACCAGAGAAGGCAGAGGCCACAGAGAGACCAGAGGAAGCAGATTAGGCAGAGAGACCAGAGGAGGCAGAGGCCACAGAAAGACCAGAGGAGGCAGAGAGTCCAGATGAGGCAGAGGCCATAGAGAGACAAGAGGAGGCAGAGGAGGCAGAGAGAACAGAAAAGGCAGATGATATAGAGAGACCAGGGGAGGCAGCGGCCACAGAGAGATCAGAGGAGGCAGAGGCCACAGTGAGACCAGAGGAGGCAAAGGCCACAGAGAGACCAGAGGAGGCAGTTAGAGCAGGGGAGGCAGAGGAGGCAGAAAGACCAGAGGAGGCAGAGGCCATAGAGTGACTATAGGAGGAAGAGGCCACAAAGAGACCAGAGGAGGCAAAGGCCACAGAGAGACCAGAGGAGGCAGAGGCAATAGAGAGACCAGTGGAGGCAGAGAGAATAGAGGGGCAGTGGAGGCAGAGAGACAAGAGAAGGCAGAGGCCAGAGAGAGACCAGAGGAGGCAGAGGCCACAGTGAGAGCAGAGGGGGCAAAGGCCATCGAGAGTTCAGAGGAGGCAGAAAGACAGAGAGACCAGAGGAGGCAGAGGAGGCAGAGAGACCAGAGAAGGCAGAGGCCACAAAGAGACCAGAGAAGGCATGAGGCCACAGAGAGACCAGAGGAAGCAGAGGCCACAGTGAGACCAGAGGGGGCAGAGGCCATCGAGATTTCAGAGGAGGCAGAAAGACAGAGAGACCAGAGGAGGCAGAGAGACCAGAGGATGCAGAGGAGGCAGAGAGACCAGAGAAGGCAGAGGCCACAAAGAGACCAGAGGAGGCAAAGGCCACAGAGAGACTAGAAGAGGAGGAGGAGGCAGAGAGACCAGAAAAGGCAGATGCAACAGAGAGACCAAAGGAGGCAGCGGCCACAGAGTGACCAGAGGAGGAAACGAGGCAGAGACCAGAGGAGGCAGAGGCCACCGAGAGATCAGAGCAGGCAGAAAGACAGAGAGACCAGAGGAGGCAGAGGCAACAGAGAGACCAGAGCAGATAGAGGACACAGAGAGACTAGAGGAGACAGAGAAGGCAGAGAGACTAGATGTGGCAGAGGCCAGAGAGAGACCAGAGAAGGCAGAGGCCACAAAGAGACCAGAGGAGGCAGAGGCCAGAGAGAGATCAGAGGAGGCAGAGACATTTTGACATTTGACAATGCCTTTATTACTAAAATAACAATTGGGAGTTTTACATAAATATTTACAACCTCAAAAAAATCTTTTCATTTTTTTTTTTCCCAAAATCTCCCCATTTACCAATTCCACTTTTATTTTCATTCATATTCACATTAGAGAATGTTTAGATTAAAACTTTCATTCCCATCAGGCTCACACATAAAGTTTTTAAAGCCCCAAAAATGAAAAAGACTAAACATTCTGTGTTATGCTATAAAAAGAAGGTCTACCTTTAACCTTTTTACAAAACATTTTGTCAATAAAATAGGATCAATAGACGCACTTTCTTCAACTTTGTTTTTTCTAGTACACCAAGTTGCCAACTTTACTATTCCATAAAGAAAATTTAGAATAATAACTTTCTTCTTGTTTTCTACTGAGTACTTTGGCCCATACATAAACAATGAAACATTAAATGAACCCATTAGGTCCAGACTCCAAACCTTCACTAACTGCATCAAGTTTTTGAGGTGATAACATTACATAAATGCATGCTGGCGGTCACTTCGAGGTCCGATCAAGTGAAATGTCGTCTTTGATATGTCGTTCTGGGTGGCCCTAGGAGCCAGCGTGCAAAATTTGGAAAGGCTACGACAATGTTAAGGGTAAAATAGTGTTCAGGGTCAATGGTCAAAACCCGTTATAAGCTGTGTCTTTAGGAGGCTGAAACTTTTTCCCTTTGCTCTAAAGCCAGCAACCTTTGATATGTCGTTCTGGGTGGCCCCAGGAGCCAGCGTGGAAAATTTGGAGAGGCTACGACATTGGTAAGGGGTCAAAAGGTCAACTAAGGGTACGAGCTATATGCCCTGACAAGAAAGGTGTCTTTTTGATCATAATTCTTTTCCCCTTTGCTCTAGAGCTCTGCGCTTGGGATATGTGATTCAGGGCTACTCCAGGAGCCAGGGTGAAAAATTTAGGATTCCCACATGCCCATTTTGTCAATGTATTCACCCTAGTGGGGGCGCTGGCAATCACTTCCCGAGGTCCGATCAAGAGAAATGTGGTCTCCTTTTTCTCGACACAGTATGTGGAAGCGTGTGGTTAAAATTGGAGAGGCTACCACATTGTTAAGCGGTCGAAAGGTTAAAAAAGTGTATGAGCTAAAGGCCCAAAAGGAGAGATGTCTTTTGAGTCATCATTTTCTTCCCTTGACTCTAGAGCCAGCCGCCTTGCCTATGTCGTTCTGGGTGGCCCCTGGAGCCAGCGTTTAAAAATTTGGAGAGGCTACGACATTGTTAAGGTATCAAATAATGTTCAGGGTCAATGGTCAGAACCCGTTATAGGCTGTGTCTTTTGTAGGCTGAAACTTTTGCCTTTGCTCTAAAGCCAGCAGCCTTTGATATGTTATTCTGGGTGGCCCCAGGAGCCAGCGTGCAAAATTTGGAGAGGCTACGACATTGGTAAGGGGTCAAAATGTCAACTAAGGGTACGAGCTATAGGCCCTGACAAGAAAGGTGTCTTTTGATCATAATTTTTTCCCCTTTGCTCTAGAGCTCTGCGCTGGATATGTGATTCAGGGTTACTCCAGGAGCCAGGGGAAAAATTTGGGATTCCACATGCCCATTTTGTCAATGTATTCACCCTAGTGGGGGCACTGGCGGTCACTTCCCGAGGTCCGATCAAGAGAAATGTGGTCTCCTTACACAGTACGTAGAAGCGTGTGGTAAAGGTTGGCGAGGCTACCACATTGATAAGGGGTTGAAAAGGTCAAAAAAGGGTATGCGCTAAAGGCCCAGACAGACTGTAGTCGAGCATTAGAACAGACTGTAGAAATGCAGTAGTACAGACTGTAAATGTGCAGAAGAACAGACAGTAGACAATTATTAGAACTGACTGTAGACGTGGAGTAGAACAGACTGGCAATTTGCAGATGAATAGACTGCAGATGAGGAGACCAGAGGAGGTAACGGGGAGGGAGAAGAGAGGAAGCAGAGGCCAGAGAAAGTCCAGAGGAGGCAGAGAGTCCAGAGGAGGCAAAGGCCTCAAAGAGACCAGAAGAGGAGAAGGAGGCAGAGAGACCAGAAAAGGCAGATGCCACAGAGAGACAAAAAAGGAGGCAGCGGCCACAGAGAGAGCAGAGGAGGCAGAGGAGACAGAGAGACCAGAGGAGGCAGAGGCCACAGAGAGACTAGAGGAGACAGAGAAGGCAAAGAGACTAGAGGAGGGCAGAGGCCAGAGAGAGACCAGAGGAGGCAGAGGCCAAAGAGAGACCAGTGGAGGCAGAGGCAACAGAGAGAGCAGTGGAGGCAGAGGATACAGAGTGACCAGAGGAGGCAGAGGCCTATAGAGAGAACAGAGGAGGCAGAGGACACAGACAGACCAAAGGAGGCAGAGGCCAAAGAGAGACCAGAGGAGGCAGAGGAGGCAGAAGAGACAGAGAGAACAGAAGAGGCAGAGGCCACAGAAAGACCAGAGGAGGCAGAGAGTCCAGAGGAGGCAGAGGCTACAGAAAGACCAGTGTAGGCAGGGAGATAGAGACCAGAGGATGCAGAGGCCACAGAGAGACCAGAGGAGGCAGAGGCCACAGAGAGACGAGTGGAAGCAGAGGAGGCAGAGAGACCAGAGGAGGCAGAGGCCACAGAAAGACCAGAGGAGGCAGAGAGACCAGAAAAGGCAGATGCCACAGAGAGACCAGAGGAGGCTGAGGCCACAGAGAGACCAGAGTAGGCAGAGAGACAGAGAGACCAGAGGAGGCAGTTAGAGCAGAGGAGGCAGAGGAGGGAGAGAGACCAGAGGAGGCAGAGGCCACAGAGTGACTAGAGGAGGCAGAGGAGACAAAGAGACCCGAGGAGGCAGAGGACACAGAGAGACTAGAGGAGGGAGAGGCCACAGAGAATCCAGAGTAGGCATAGGCTACAGAGAGACCAGAGGATTGCAGAGGTCACAGAGAGACCAGTGGAGGTAGAGAGAGCAGAGGAGGCAGAGAATGCAGAGAGACCATTGGAGGCAGAGGAGACAGAGAGACCAGAGGAGGCAACGGGGCAGAGAGGCCACAGGAGGCAGAGGCCACAGAGAGACCAGAGGAGGCAGAGGACACAGACAGACCAGAGGAGGCAGAGAGAGCAGAGGAGGCAGAGAAGGCAGAGAGACCAGTGGAGGCAGAGGAGACAGAGAGACCAGAGGAGGCAGAGGCCATAGAGAGACCAGAGGAGGCAGAGGCCATAGAGAGACCAGAGGAGGCCAAGGCCATAGAGAGACCAGAGGAGGCAGAGAGAGAGAGACCAGAGGAGGCAGTTAGAGCAGAGGAGGCAGAGGAGGCAGAGAGACCAGAGGAGGCAGAGGCCACAGAGTGACTAGAGGAGGCAGAGGAGACAAAGAGACAAGAGAAGGCAGAGGTTACAGAGAGAGCAGTGGAGGCAGAGAGACCAGAGGGGACAGAGAAGGTAGATGAGGCAGAGAGACCAGAAGAGTTATAGGAGAAAGAGAGACCAGAGAAGGCAAAGGAGACAGAGAGACCAGAAAAGGCAGATGCCTCAGAGAGACCAGAGGAGGCAGATGCCTAAGAGAGACCAGAGGAGGCAGCGCCAAAGAGAGACCAGAGAAGGCAGAGGCCACAGAGAGATCAGAGGAGGCAGAGGCCACAGAGAGTACAGAGGAGGCAGAGGAGGCAGAGGACACAGACAGACCAGAGGAGGCATAGGCCACAGAGAGACCAGAGGATTGCAGAGGTCACAGAGAGACCAGTGGAGGTAGAGAGAGCAGAGGAGGCAGAGAAGGCAGAGAGACCAGTGGAGGCAGGGGAGACAGAGAGAGCAGAGGAGGCAGAGGCCACAGAGAGACCAGAGGAGGCACAGGCAATAGAGAGACCAGTAGAGACAGAGAGACCAGAGGGGGCAGAGGAGGCAGAGAGACAAGAAGACAGAGGCCACAGAGAGACCAGAGGAGGCAGAGGCCACAGAGAATCCAGAGGAGGCAGAGGAGGCAGAGAGACCAGAGGAGGCAGGCGAGACAGAGAGACGAGTAAGCAGGGGAGGCAGAGAGTCTAGAGGAGGCAGAGGCCATGAGATAATCCAGAGGAGGCATAGGCCACAGAGAGACTAGAGGATTGCAGAGGTCACAGAGAGACCAGTGGAGGTAGAGAGAGCAGAGGAGGCAGAGAAGGCAGAGAGACCAGTGGAGGCAGGGGAGAGAGAGAGAGCAGAGGAGGCAGAGGCCACAGAGAGACGAGAGGAAGCAGAGGAGGCAGAGAGACCAGAGGAGGCAGAGGAGACAGAGAGACCAGAGGAGGCAGAGGCCACAGAGAGACGAGAGGAAGCAGAGGAGGAAGAGGAGGCAGAGAGACCAGAGGAGGCAGAGGCCAGAAATAGATCAGAGGAGGCATACAGTCCAGAGGAGGCAGAGGCCACAGAGACCAGTGGAGTCAGAGAGACCAGATGGGGCATAGGAGGAAGACAGACAATAGAAGGCAGAGGCCAGAGAGAGACCAGAGGAGGCAGAGGCCACAGAGAGACCAGAGGAGGCAGAGGAGGCAGAGAGACCAGAGGAGGCAGAGACCACCAAGAGTTCAGAGGAGGCAGAAAGACAGAGAGACAAGAGGAGGCAAAGGCCACAGAGAGACTAGAGGATGCAGAGAAGGCAGAGAGTCCAGAGGAGAATGAGGACACAGAGAGACCAGAGGAGGTAGAGGAAAAGAGAGACAAGAGGAGGCAGAGGCCATAGAGAGACTAGAGGATTGCAGAGGTCACAGAGAGACCAGTGGAGGTAGAGAGAGCAGAGGAGGCAGAGAAGGCAGAGACCAGTGGAGGCAGGGGAGAGAGAGAGAGCAGAGGAGGCAGAGGCCACAGAAAGACGAGAGGAAGCAGAGGAGGCAGAGAGACCAGAGGAGGCAGAGGAGACAGAGAGACCAGAGGAGGCAGAGGCCACAGAGAGACGAGAGGAAGCAGAGGAGGAAGAGGAGGCAGAGAGACCAGAGGAGGCAGAGGCCAGAAATAGATCAGAGCAGGCATACAGTCCAGAGGAGGCAGAGGCAATAGAGAGACCAGTGGAGTCAAAGAGATTAGATGGGGCATAGGAGGCATACAGACAATAGAAGTCAGAGGCCAGAGAGAGAGAGGAGGCAGAGGCCACAGAGAGACCAGAGGAGGCAGAGTAGGCAGAGAAACCAGAGGAGGCAGAGACCACCAAGAGTTCAGAGGAGGTAGAAAGACAGAGAGACAAGAGGAGGCAAAGGCCACAGAGAGACTAGAGGATGCAGAGAAGGCAGAGAGTCCAGAGGAGACAGAGGACACAGAGAGACCAGAGGAGGTAGAGGCCACAGAGAGACCAGAGGAGGCAGAGGAATAGAGAGACAAGAGGAGGCAGAGGCCACAGAGAGACCAGAAGATGCAGAGGCCACAGAGAGATGAAAGGAGGCAGAGGAGACAGAGAGACCAGTGGAGGCATAGGCCATGAGAGAATCAAGGGAGGCATAGGCCACAGAGAGACCAGAGGATTGCAGAGGTCACAGAGAGACCAGTTGAGGTAGAGAGATCAGAGGAGGCAGAGAAGGCAGAGAGACCAGTGGAGGCAGGGGAGACAGAGAGAGCAGAGGAGGCAGAGGCCACAGAGACGAGAGGAAGCAGAGGAGGCAGAGAGACCAGAGGAGGCAGAGGCAACAGAGAGACCAGAGGAGGCACAGGCAATAGAGAGACCAGTGGAGGCAAAGGAAGCAAAGAGACCAGAGGAGGCAGAGGCCACAGAGAGACCAGATGAGGCAGAGAGACAGAGAGACCAGAGGAGGAAGTTAAAGCAGAGGAGGCAGAGAAGGCAGAGAGACCAAAGGAGGCAGAGGCCACACAGTGACTAGAGGAGGCAGAGGAGACAAAAAGACTAGAGGAGGCAGAGGCCACAGAGAGACCAGTGGAGGCAGAGGACACAGAGAGACGAGGAAGCAGGGGAGGTAGAGAGACTAGAGGAGGCAGAGGCCACACAAAGACCAGAGGAGACAGAGAGTCCAGAAAAGGCAGATGGCACAGAGAGACCAGAGAAGGCAGTGGCCACAGAGAGACCAGAGAAGGCAGAGGCCACAGAGAGACCACAAGAGGCAGAGGCCACAGAGAGACCAATGGAGTTAGAGAGAGCAGAGGAGGCAGAGAAGGCAGAGAGACCAGTAGAGGCAGGGGAGACAGAGAGAGCAGTTTAGGCAGAGGCCACAGAGAGACAAGAGGAAGCAGAGGAGGCAGAGAGACCAGACGAGGCAGTTAGAGGAGAGGAGGCAGAGGAGACAGAGAGACCAAAGGAGGCAGAGCCCACATAGTGACTAGAGGAGGCAGAGGAGACAAAGAGACCAGAGGAGGCAGAGGCCACAGAGTGACCAGAGGAGGCAGAGGCAATTGAGAGACCAGTGGAGGCAGAGAGCAGAGGGAGCAGAGGAGGCAGAGAGACCAGAGAAGGCAGAGGCCACAAAAGACCAGAGGAGGCAGAGAGTCCAGAGGAGGCAGAGGCCAATGAGAGGCCAGAGGAGGTAGAGGCCACAGAGAGACCAGAGGAGGCAGAGGCCACAGAAAGACCAGAGGAGGCAGAGGCCACAGAGAGACCAGGAGGCAGTTAGAGCAGCGGAGGCAGACAGACCAGAGGAGGCAGAGGCCACAAAGAGACCAGAGGAGGCAGAGAGTCAAGAGGAGGCAGATGCCACAGAATGACTAGAGGAGACAGAGGCAAAAAAGAGAGCAGTGGAGGCAGAGAGACTAGAGGAGGCAGAGGAGGCAGAGAGTCAAGAGAAGGCAGAGGCCACAGAGAGACCAGAGGAGGCAGGGGCCACAGAGAGACGAGAGGAGGCAGAGGAGATAGAGAGAGCAGAAGAGGAAGAGGCCACAGTTAGACCAGAGGGGAAGAGGCCACCGAGAGTTCAGTTGAGGCAGAAAGACAGAGAGT
>JALDNG010003805.1:0-23340 GCA_024349245.1 Neodontobutis hainanensis
ATATTAACATCAGTAAAAATAAATATAAAAATCATGGATTACAGCAGCCATAAAGAAATCATACTCTAAAACAGTATTCTTGTTTAAATGCAATAATCATGTTTTACAAATGTATTATTATTATTATTATTATTATTATTAATATTATCAGAATCATAATATACCTCACCTGTGAAGTGGGTGGATTATCTCGGAAAAGGAGAAGTGCTTACTAATATATTTGGACAGATTTGTGAGGAATATTTGAGAGAAATAGACCTTTTGTGTGACTAGAACTAGTCTTAGATCTTTGAGTTCAGCTCATGAAAAATGTGGGCAAAAACAAGTGATGCATTTACATTTTTTTTCAGTAGAAGTTCTGGTCTTTTTTGCAGGTCGTGGATTTGCTTAATGACCTGTACACCATGTTTGACGCCATCATCGCTTCACATGATGTTTACAAGGTACTGCTCTATATTTCTCCACCCACACTCCACCTAAACACATGGCACTACAGCTGCCTATACCCTTCATACCACCCTACTCCACCATCAATCCATCATCTTCCATTTATCGGGGTTGGTTTCACAGAGGCAGCAGACTAAGCTGAGATGCCCAGACCTTCCCCTCCTCAGACAGTTCATCCAGCTCTCCCAGGGGAACACAGAGACGTTCCCAGGCCAGCCTAGAAACATAGTCTCACTAGTGTGTCCTGAGTCTTTACCGAGGCCTCCTCCGGTGGGACATACCCCGGGGATCGTCCAGGAGGCATCCGGAAAAGATGCCTGAGCCATCTCAGCTGGATCCTCTTGATGTGGAGGAGCAGCAGCTCTACTCTGAGCTCCTCCCAAGTGACTGAGCTCCTCACCCTATCTCTAAGGGAGCGCCAGCCACCCTACAGAGGGAACACATTTTGGCCGACTGTATCCGGGACCTTGTCCTTTCAGTCTTGACCCAAACCTCATGACCATAGTTAAGAGTAGGATTGTAGCTGCACCAATCCCTGTTTCCCTCAATTGTGAACAAGACATTGAGATACTTCTCCACTTGAGGCAGGAGCTCTCCAGCAATTATGATACTTAAACATTTCCTATGGTTAATAATTAATGGTTTATCCTACTCCTTTTCAGGTAATGTCAATCCTAAACATGTCATGTCCTTCATGCTAATCTAAACATGAACATAGATGAACATAAACATGAACATAGACATAACTAGACATAGACATAACTTTTCACGGACTAAATCCTGCACTTGGGAACTTGTCCTGCTTGATATAAAATCTCATGTATTGTTTACTTTTGGAGGCAAAAACTTAATCCTGTACCATTGTTACATATGTGTGTTTTGCTTCATTCTTGCAAGAATCAAACCTCATTATTCATTTTAAATTGTACACAGTCTCCACCGTCTCTGGTTATTCTAAACAAAGAATTCTTATAAAAAGGGGACAAGCCATTTTCTTGTATTGGTAAATACCGCTGTGTTTTATTGGCACAACAGTAAAAGTTTACTAGATAATTTTTTAAGAACAGAGACAAAATGTGAGCTATCACACAGATTGGATTCTAACTAGGCAAGAGCAGTGCCTGATGTTGTTGACCAGAAATGCAAAAAACATTATCACTGCATAATCTATCATATCAAATGCAGCACTGAGATCTAACAATAAGAGTAGAGCCGATGAGTCCTCGTCCATCTGAAGGAGGAGATCATTAGTCACTTTAACTAAAGCAGTTTCAGTGGAATAAGAGGCCCTAAGTGCAGACTGAAACGGCTCCAGGAGATCATTTTACGATAGATATAGGGTTTTAACACCACTTTTCAAGGACTCTGGATAAGAAAGGTAAACAGATTAGATTAGATTTAACTTTATTTTCATTACATATGTACAAGTACAATGCCATGTAATTCAGTTTAGGTCTAACCAGGTGCAATAGCAGCAAGTGCAGGATATCCAGTATTTGCATTAATAAATAAGTAACTATTGAAAAGTAATTCAATATTTGCAGATAGATATGCACATAATATATAGATAGCTTATTACTATAACAAGAAAATATAACATGGGTATTTACAATGACAGACAAGGCCATAGTGAGCTATAAAACAGAATTCTGAAATAGATTACATTATAGAAGTATTTTTTAGGTGAATATGTAGTATAAACATAAAATACAATGGCAATTACTATAAACAGAATTGTATGGATGGATATATACAATGACAGTAATGAGGATAAGGATAAGTAATGAGCAATTTGGTAGTTCAAGTAAACATAAATGCTATGTATAAACACCTTGAAGGGGTGTGCGCAGTATATAAGGGGCAGAGGGATCAGCGGGGTGCAGAGTTCAATAAAGAGACAGCTCTGGGGAAAAAAAATGTTCTTCAGTCTTCTGGTACTGGTTTTAAAGCACCTGAAATGCCTGCTGGAGGGCAAGAGAGAGAACAATCTATTGGTGGGATGAGAGGAGTCCTTATGGATGCTGCGAGCTCGACGCAGACAGTGTTTCCTCTGGACGTTCTCCGTGGCTGGAATCCCTGTGAAGCACTGGGCAGTTTTCAACATCCGCTGCAGTGCCTTGTGCTCTGCAACAGAGAAGCCCCATACCAGACTGTGCCAAAGTTGGTCAGGATGCTTTCTTTTGCACAGCAATAGAAGTTCCACAGGATATCTGAAGATAGCTGATTCGTCTTTAACGTCCTCAAGAGTCGCTGGTGAGCCTTCTTGACCAGGCTGGAGGTGTTGGTAGTCTAGGACAGGTCCTCCGAGATGTGTGTCCCCAGGAACTTGTAACTGGAGACACGCTCAACAGCCGTTCTATTGATGTGGATGGTGTCATGTGTGCCTCTTGACTCTTTCCTGAAGTCCACAATGAGCTCTTTCATCTTGGAGGTGTTAAGGAGCAAGTTATTGTCATTGCACTATGTGGCCAGGTGCTGTATCTCCTCCCTGTTAGTAGTCTCATCATTGTTGCTGATGAGACCAATCACCATAGTGTCATCCGCAAATTTGATGATGGCGTTAGATCTGTTGACAGGCCTGCAGTCAGAGGTGAAGATGGAGTGCAGGAAGGGGCTCAGTACACAGCCCTGTGGTACACCAGTGTTGAGTGTGGTGGTGCTGGAGAAGATGGAGCCGGATTGGACCTGCTGGGGTCTGTTGGTCAGGAAGTCCATAATCCAGTTGCAGAGGGAGGTGTTAATGCCCAGGTCTTCAAGTTTGGCTATTAGAACATGTTGAATGCAGAGCTAAAGTCAACAAACAACATACGTGCATTAGCGTTATTTTTTTAAACCTTTATTTAACCAGAAAAGTGCTCCTCTATCTTAAGCTTGTAGCAGAGCTTGGCCTCTTTGATGCCCTCTTCAGGTTAGCCCTGGATGTGCTGTAGGCTTGTGCATCTCCTGATCTGAAGGCAGTATTGCGTGCCTTCAACAAGAGGCGCACCTCCTTGTTCATCCATGGCTTGGAGCCATGGCTTGGCTTTATATCATCTGGCTTTTCTGAGTTTTAAAAAAAAAATGTATTACTGTGTTGTATTTGTATTGTTTATGTGCACTGGAAGCTTCAGCACCAAAACAAATTCCTTGTGTGTGAAAGTACACTTGGCAATAAAGCTCTTTCTGATTCTGATTCTGGAGTGGATTCCATACAGAGAAGGTGTAGCGGTCGATGTCAGTGTGTTAGCCACTGGTGGCCTGAGAATAAATTTTGACCAAGTTTCTTGTGCCTCTGTAGCTCACAAATCCCCAAAACATCAGTGATCAACCTCCAAGTTTCACAGTAGGAATTGTGTACCTTTCATCATAGGCATCGGGCCTTGTTGACTCCTCTCCAAATGTAATGTTTATGGTTTTTGCCAAAAAGTTAAATTTTGGTCTCATCATTTCAACTGACTTTGTTCCAGAAGTTTTGAGGCTTGTCTCTGTGCTGTTTTGCATATTGTAAGCAGGATGCTTTGTGGCATTTGCGTAGTAATGGCTTTCTTCTGGCACCTCAACCATGCAGCCCAGTTTTCTTCTTATGGTGCCTCCTTATTGTGCATCTTGAAACAGCCACACCACTTCTATGTATTTCAGCTGAAGTTATTTGTGGGTTTTTCTTAGTATCCTGAACAATGTTCCTGGCAGTTGTGTCTAAAATTTGTGTTGGTCTACCTGACCTTTTCATTTTCCACTTCTTTATTAGAGTTCGAATACTGCTGATTGGCATTCTCAATTCCTTGGATATCTTTTTATACCCCTTTCCTGTTTGATAAAGTTCAATTACCTTTTCCGCAGATCCTTTAACAATTTGTTTGCTTTCCCCATGACTCAGAATACTGAAATGTCAGTGCAGCACTGGATGAGAGATGCAAGGGTCTGTCAAGAGCCCAGAAACTCACTGATCTTTTATACACACACACTGATTACATTATTTTTATTATTATAGAGAGTGCGCGTGGCAGAGTGGTTAGCAATCCTGCAAACCCGACCGACTCAAACATTCTCAGCTGCCTCCAGTCTTTCTGTGAGGAGTCTGCATGAAAGACATGCGTGTATAGGTTAATCGGCAACTCTAAAGTGTCCCTAGTGAATGAATGTGAGAGTGAACGTTTGTCTGTCTCTAAATGTTAGCCCTGCAACTAACTGGCCACTGTCCAGGGTGTACCCCGCCTTAGGCCCAAAGCTGCTGGGATAGGCTCCAGTCACCCGCGACCCCTAACGGGACAAAACGGTAGAAAATGAATGAATGAACACTGATTACAGGCAAACAGATCCCTGGTGAGAATGGTAACCTTTACCCATTTGTGTCAACTTGTATGCATGTTATCAGGCCAAAATCAGCAAGGTACATAAACCTTTGATTAGGGTCATTGGGGCGGCAGTGGCTCAGTGGTAGAGCGGTCGTCTTTCAACCGGAAGGTAGTGGGTTCGATTCCCGCTCTCCCCAACAATTCATACTGTCCTTGTGTCCTTGGGCAAGACACTTAACCCACCTTGCCTCGTATGAATGTGTAAGAATGTTCAGTGAATGTATGTGGTGATGGTCGGAGAGGTCGTAGGCGCAAAATGGCTGCCACGTCTCTGTCAGTCTGCCCCAGGGCATCTGTGGCTACAGTTGTAGCTTACCATCACCAGTGTGACTGTGTATGAATGAATAATGGACGGCCTGTAAGCGCTTTGAGTCCCTTGGTCCCTCGGGAGAAAAGTGCAATATAAATCCAATCCATTATTATTATTATTATTATTATAGTTTCTGTTGTCATTATGATTTAATAAGACAATTGTTGGACAATAAATGGCTTCACCCAACCACTAACTATGAGTAAAAAATGAAGTTGTGTGTGTTTTTGTTTATATTCTCAAAAAATGTCTAAACAATCACAAATTCTGTCAGGCTGTGTGTGTGTGTGTGCGTGCATGCGTATGTATGTATATATATATATATATATATATATATATATATATATAGCAGCTGGATAGCTGAGGGAAGAGGATGTGGGATGAATGGTTACTCCGAAACCCACAGTCCATGCTTACATCGAAGCACCTAGTAGCTCAGTGTTCCAACATCCACAAGCGGCAACTGCTATCACAACTTGAGATTGACGAGATACAACACAAATGCTACGGCAAGGGGGAGCCAGGACGAGAGGTCAGAGGGGAGTCAACGGGGGCTCCCCTACCGGAGATTGGGTACGAAGCCCCAACAAGTGCAATAACGTTGAACGAGGCAGCGACTGACCTGAAAGACAAGATCATGGCGAGAATGAATGAAAGAGTGCAATCCCTACCACAACCATCACTGAAACCAATGATATACACCTCAGCAGCAGTGATCCTCGAGATGCTTGGCTATAAGAGCAACCATGGGAACCATGAGAAACAATACCCACCATGGAAACAAAGGCTGGAGGCTAAAATCAAGAAGGCACAGAGAGAAGTGAGCCAACTGACAGAGGCCAAGAAAGGTGCAATGAGAAAACAAGTACCCAATAGGTACAACCAGATGCACATACCTGAAGCACTTGAAACTGCCAAACAAAGGCTCCAAGCCCTGGCCAGCCGCCTAAAGAGGTACACAAGAGAGAATGAAGCCAGAAGAATAAACCGGCTGTTCGCAACTCAACCTGCGAAAGTGTACGCTCAGTGGCAGGGTAATAATAACAGCAGAGCAGACCCACCAAGGCTGGAAACTGAACAATACTGGAAAAGTATATGGGAGAGGGAGGCATCCCACAACAGCGATGCACAGTGGCTGGTGGCTCTGAGAGAGGACCACAGCAACCTCCCTGAACACAATCCAGTTACCATCACAGCGGCAGACATCCAAGAAAGAGTCTCAGGTATGAAAAACTGGACAGCACCGGGCCCTGACAGGATCCACACCTACTGGCTAAAGAAGTTCACTGCACTCCACGAGCGCCTTGCAGCACAAATGAACCTGCTAAGGGATGGGACGCACCCTGAATGGCTTACCGAAGGGCGTACAATCCTGATCCTGAAGGATCCCACAAAGGGTACAGTCCCATCCAACTATCGGCCAATAACCTGTCTCTCCACAACATGGAAGCTCATGTCAGGCATCATTGCGGCTAAGATAAGTGGGCACATGGATCAGTACATGAGCAAAGCACAGAAGGGCATTGGCAAAGAAACCAGAGGAGCCAAACACCAACTCCTAGTTGACAGAACAGTCACCCAAGACTGCAGAATCCGACACACCAACCTGTGCACTGCCTGGATTGATTACAAGAAAGCATATGACTCAATGCCACACACATGGATCACTGAATGCTTGGAGATGTACAACATCAACAGGACTCTAAGACACTTCATTGCAAACTCGATGAGGCTATGGAAAACCACACTTGAGGCCAATGGCAAGCCACTTGCACAAGTATCCATCAAATGTGGCATATACCAAGGAGATGCTCTGTCCCCACTGCTGTTCTGCATAGGTCTGAACCCCCTCAGCCAAATAATCAACAAGACTGGTTATGGATACCGACTCAGGAATGGGGCCACCATCAGTCACCTCCTCTACATGGATGACATCAAGCTATACGCTAAGAACGAGCGGGACATCGACTCATTGATCCACACCACCAGGATCTACAGCTCTGACATTGGGATGTCATTCGGGCTTGAGAAGTGTAGTCGAATGGTGACAAAGAGAGGAAGGTATTCCACACAGAAGGGGTCTCACTACCAGAAGGAACAATAGCAGACATTGAGGATGGCTACAAGTACCTTGGAATACCACAGGCAAATGGCAACCTTGAAGAGGTAACAAGGAAAACAGCAACTGCCAAATACCTCCAACGAGTAAGGCAAGTCCTAAGAAGTCAGCTCAATGGCAAGAACAAGGCACGGGCAATAAACAGCTACGCCCTGCCAGTGATCAGATACCCTGCGGGAATAATAAGGTGGCCAAAGGAAGAGATACAGACCACAGACGTTAAGACACGAAAGCTCCTCACCATGCATGGAGGGTTTCATCCAAAATCCATCACCCTGAGACTGTACGCTAGCCGTAAGGAAGGCGGCCGTGGACTAGTGAGTGTGAAAGCCACTATCCAGGATGAAACATCCAAGATCCACAAGTACATCAAAGATAAGGCCCCAACAGATGACGTGCTTAGTGAATGTCTCAGGCAATGGGGAACAGAGAAAATGGAGCTGGAGGAGGGACCGTCATGGGAAGACAAACCCATACATGGGATGTACCACCGGAACATAACTGAAGTGGCTGATATCAAGAAATCCTACCAATGGCTGGAACGGGCCGGACTGAAGGACAGCACAGAGGCACTCATCATGGCTGCACAGGAACAAGCCCTGAGCACCAGAGCAATAGAGGCCCAGATCTACCACACCAGACAAGACCCAAGGTGTAGGCTGTGCAAACAGGCCCCTGAGACAATCCAACACTTAACTGCAGGGTGTAAGATGCTGGCAGGGAAAGCATGCATGGAGCGCCATAACCAAGTGGCTGGCATAGTGTACAGGAACATCTGCACGGAGTACGGACTGGAAACCTCGAGGTCAAAGTGGGAAACACCTCCAAAGGTGGTAGAGAATGACCGAGCCAAGATCCTGTGGGACTTCCAGATCCAGACTGACAGAATGGTAATGGCGAACCAACCAGACATTGTGGTGGTGGACAAACAGCAGAGGAAAGCCGTTGTGGTTGACGTGGCAATGCGAAGTGATTGCAACATCAGGAAAAAGGAACATGAGAAACTAGAGCAATACCAAGGGCTCAGAGAAGAGCTAGAAAAGACTTAGAAGGTGAAGGCGACAGTGGTGCCTGTGGTCATCGGAGCACTCGGGGCAGTGACCCCCAAACTGGAAGAGTGGCTACAGCAGATCCCTGGAAGAACACCAGACATCTCGGTCCAGAAAAGTGCAGTACTAGGAACAGCAAAGATACTGCGCAGAACCCTCAAGCTCCCAGGCCTCTGGTAGAGGACCCGAGCTCGAAGGATGAGACCACCCGCGGAGGGTGAAGGACAAAGTTTTTTTTTAGACAGTGCCTGGCTAAAGTATTCGGCCCCCTTGAACCTTGCGATTTTTTGCCACATTTCAGGCTTCAAGATAAGAGATGGATAATATAGAGATAGATATAGATAAGAAGATATAAAACTGTAATTTTTTGTGAAGAATCAACAATAAGTGGGACACAATCATGAAGTGGAACAAAATTTATTGGATATTTCAAACTTTTTTAACAACTAAAAAACTGAAAAATTGGGCGTGAAAAATTATTCAGTCTCTTTACTTTCAGTGCAGCAAACTCTCTCCAGAAGTTCATTGAGGATCTCTGAATGATCCAATGTGGACCTAAAGGACTAATGATGATAAATGGAATCCACCTGTGTGTAATCAAGTCTCCGTATAAACCTGCTCTGTGATAGTCTCAGAGGTCCGTTTAAAGCTCAGAGAGCATTATGAAGAACAAGGAACACACCAGGCAGGGCCGAGAGACTGTTGTAGAGAAGTTTAAAGCTGGATTTGGATACAAAAAGATTTCCCAAGCTTTAAACATCCCAAGTTTATCTTAGCTGTACTCAAAAAGAGAAACTGAAAAACCATTCCTTATAAGGACTTTCTGCATTTAATACATAAAAACAGGAACTTGATTATTCTGAGACGTCTTGGCGTGACGTGTTGGCTGGGTACAGCTACATGACTTCCTCTTTGTGGAAATAGACATTTTAATAAACCTTGAGACCAAGAGTTGGCCTTTTAGTTACAATAATTTGCCTTTGTAACTTAAATACAATTTGACAATAATCTTTACTTACAGAAAAACTCTAACAGTATCAGACCACTGCAAATCATACAAGACCTGGTCGTCCCTCTAAACTTTCAGCTCATACAAGGAGAAGACTGATCAGAGATGCAGCCAAGAGGCCCATGATCACTCTGGATGAACTGCAGAGATCTACAGCTGAGGTGGGAGGCACTGTCCATAGGACAACAATCAAATGGTCCAAGATGGCGCTGCTGATGGATAACCTGGCGTTTTGGTGCTCTATGTTTTGTCTGTTTTTGTGTTTAAATTGAGTGTCCACGTGCTCTTACACACATGAAGAGCTCTTTAAAATCAGAACTAACACTCCTGATTTTCTATCTCCAGTTTTTTTAAATTCTGCTGCAGATTAAGTTATTTTTTTGGCCAAAAGAGTGAGACGCCGAGGGAAATGAGCGGGAACTTTGGTACGCTTACGGAAACACGGCGTGCAAACGGCCTTACATGCAATTTTCCTCTCTAACATTCGCTTACTCAGTAACAAAACGGACAAACTGGCGCTGCTGATGAGAAGAAACAGAGACTGTTTTGTGCTTCACGGAGACATGGCTCAGTGAGTCCATCCCGGACTGCGCTTTCACCTGGAGGGATTTCAGCTCCTCTGCGCTGACAGACAAAGGGATCTCTCCGGGGGCAAAACAAAGGGTGGAGGAGTCTGTTTCTTCATCAACAACGCCTGGTGCTTCGATGTAACGGTGATTTCCAAACACTGCTCTCCTGGTATAGAATTTCTCTTCATTAACTGCAAACCATTCTACTGTCCACGAGTTTGCCTCATTCATTCTGGCCGCTGTTTACATTCCACCGAGTGCCAACGTGCAGGAGGCACAGCGCGCACTCGCAGACCAGGTACTGAGTGTGGACCGGACTTTTCCGGACTCATTAATTATTATTCTTGGGGATTTTACAGTTTTTGCCCGTTGCTTGAACACATTTTGCAAAACTTCACTCATGGTGCCAAAACTCTACACACAAGTAAACCAGACACAACACTGGGAAATATACCCTTCACATCTGTGTCAAATTGAAACTCTACTATCAAAACCTAACATTCGGTTGTCAAGATGTAACTCTGATGACAAAATGTCACACACTTGGATCATATGCATATACTTTCAGATCAGTGGAAACACACTGGTTTACTTTATATAAAACACTGCAGTCTTTGTTTTTCACTGTTTATTCAGAAGGCATATTTTCAGGAGGCACATTTTCAAACAACCAAAAAAGCAAATATGCCTACTCAATATTGTACATTGCTGTACCTCTGCCTCTTGCTCTCCCTCCATCCATGCTTGCAAAGTTCCAGAAATGGCTAAACTGAGGGCTTTTTGTAGCTGGCGGATTGGTGTTCAGTTTTGCAAGTAAGTGACTTAAGGTGTGTTTTTGAGTGGTTGCAATTACCCGATGTGTTTTGTATTTTGGATACATGTGTTTTATGTATGAAATAGAGTGTATTATGCAGGACCAAGTGTGTTGCATAAAGGAGTAAGTGTGTTGCAGATTTGCAACTAGAGTGCAAAGCAGCACTTTTGTTTAATGTATGGGTACATGTGTTTAAGGGATGGTAACAAAAGCTTCAAGTTGTGTTACTTTAGTCTAAGCATGGGTCTATAGTGTTCAAGCAACGGGCAAAAACAGTAACAAGGGAAATCTGAGCCACAAACTACCAAAGTACAGACAGTTTATTAAATGCCCAACCAGAGAGCAGAACACTCTGGATCATTGTTACACCACTGTCAGCAACGCCTTTCGCCTGGGCTCTTCAAATCAAGCCATGATTCACCTGATCCCCACAAACAGACTGTGGCTGAAGCTCTCAAAACCTGTAGTGAGGACTACTAAGAAGCGGACCAGCGAGGCAGTGGAGGAGCTACTCACGTGGTGTTTAGAGTTGACAGGTGTTTAGAGCTGCCACAGATAGTTTGGATGAGTACACAAACACTGTAACATCATACATTTGATACTGTGAGGACAGCATTATACCAACACGCACCAAAGTGACTTTCAATAATGACAAACCCTGGTTCACACCCAAACTGAGACAGCTGAGGCAGCAAAAGGAAGCAGCCCACAGAGTTGGAGATTGGAGCAGCTACAGGCGGGCAAAGAATGGGAGGTGTTAAGAGCTAGATCTAAATACAATACACGCCTGGAGCTGCAGTTCTCTGTTAACGACTCTGCTTCTGTCTGGAGGGGGCTCCAGCTTCATACAAACTACAGGCCTAGAGTCCCCTGCGCTGCTGACGATCGGAAACTGGCTGATCAGCTGAACTCACATTATGCACGGTTTCAAACTTCACCCCCTTCCCCCATCATTACAGTGGACACTTCAGCCAGCCCCAACCTGGTCACCCACTCCCCCACTGCCCTTTTAGTTCTGGAACAGGACATGCGGAAGCAGTTTAAAAGACAAAACACACGCAAAGCACCCGGTCCAGACGGTGTCTCCCCTGCCATTCTGAGACACAAAGCTGATGAGCTGACTCCTGTCTTTACAGACAATTTTAACACTTCTCTGGAGTCTTGCCAGGTCCCAGCCTGCTTCAAGTTCTCCATTATCGTCCCTGTCCCCAAGAAGTCCTGGATCACTGGACTTAATGACTACAGGTCAGTGGCACTGATATCTGTAGTCATGAAGTATTTGAGCGCCTGGTTTTGTCCCACCTCAAGTCCATCACCTCCTCCCTCCTTGACCCACTGCAGTTTGCCTACAGAGCCAACAGATCTGTAGATGACAACCCATCAACTAACCCATCAACCTGGCCCTCCACTTCATCTTGCAGCATCTGGACTCCCCGGGAACCTACACCAGGATCCTGTTTGTGGACTTCAGCTCTGCATTCAACACTATCCTCCCTGCTTTTCTCCAGGACAAGCTCTCCCAGCTCAACGTGCCTGACTCCACCTGCAGGTGGATCACTGACTTCCTGATGAACTGGAGGCAGTGTGTGCGGCTGGGGAAGAATGTCTCGGACACTCTCACCATCAGCACAGTAGCTCCACAGGGCTGTGTACTTTCTCCTCTACTCTTCTCCCTGTACACCAACTGCTGCACCTCCAGCCACGAGTCCGTCAAACTGATTAAGTTTGCGGATGACACTACCCTCATCAGGCTCATTTCGGACGACGACGAGTCTGCCTAAAGGTGTCCTGGTGCAGTGGCAACAACCTGGAGCTCAACGCCCAGAAGACAGTGGAGATGATCGTGGACTTCAGGAAAGTCACAGCCCCTGTGCCCCTGCCCCCTCACCCTGACAGACCTCCCCATCACCATCGTGGACTCCTTCGGCTTCCTCTGTACTGTTCTGACCCCTTCCTCTCTGGTCGTTGTGGGAATATATTGATCATGTCTGCATGTCTGTGCGCAGGTGAAGCTGTGGGCGTTTACGTGTTACGTGAAGCGTCAGGGCCCGGCCTCCACGACTATTTAAGACCCGCCTACAGTTGAGTCTTGGCTCTCTGATCAGGCTGTCGCCGTGGCAGCACCACCTTGCCTTTTGTTTGTTCTTTGGTTTTGTATTATATATATATATATATATATATATATATACTTTGTATTATATAGTATATTATATTATAACACTACACACACCATTAACACTCAAACCAAACACGCACCTACACTACTGATTACTGATAAACACACTTCATTACTATTTAAAATTACTATTTTGTTATCTTTGTCTTAAAATAAAAGCATTATATTTGGTTATTCGTTTGTGTGGCGTCCTATTTTGTCATGGCCTTGAGCCGGGTTATGACAACCACCCTCACTCAGGACCTCAAGTGGGAGACTACCATCGGCTCCCTCATCAAGTAGGCCCAGCAGCTGAGGAAAGCCAAGCTGCCAGTGCAGATGATGGTGCAATTCTACATGGCCATCACTGAGTCCATCCTCACCTCCTCCATCACTGTGTGGTACGCTGGAGCCACAGCCAAGGATAGAAAAAGATTGCAGCGCATTGTGTGCTCTGCTGAGAAGGTAATCGGCTGCAACCTTCCATCTCTCCAGAACCTGTACGTCTCCAGGACTCGGGGACGAGCAGGTCAGATCACAGCTGACCCTTCTCACCCTGGACATGGACTATTTGAGTCACTCCCCTCGGGCAGGAGGCTACCATCAGAACCTCCCACCATAAGAACAGTTTCTTCCCCTCCGCCATTGGACTCATTAACACTTCATAACACTTGTCACTTTAATAAGCACATAATATCAAGAACTATCCATTGCACTGCAAATTTTGCACCATATCCAACAACTGTAAATTGTGTGTATATATTCAAGTTTTTAGTCTGTATATTTTATTTATATTGTATTTTTATTTTATATTTTATGCATGCCCTTCATGTTGCACCTTTTTACCGAAGCAATTTCCTAGTTTGTGAATTTTGTTCACCGACAATGGCAATAAACCTTTTCTGAGTCGTATACTTCAAAAATCTGGCCTTTACAGAGGAGTGGCAAGAAGAAAGACATTTCTTAAAGATATCCATAAAAAGTGTTGTTTAAAGTTTGCCACAAGCAACCTGGGATACACACCAAACATGTGGAAGAAGGTGCTCTGGTCAGATGAAACCAAAATCAAACTTTCTGACATGCAAAACGTTATGTTTGGCATAAAAGCAACACAGCTCATCATCCTGAACACACCATCCGCACTGTCAAACATGGTGGTGACAGCATAATAGTTTGGGCCTGCTTTTCTTCAGCAGGGACAGGGAAGATGGTTAAAATTGATGGGAAGATGGATAGAGCCAAATACAGGACCATTCTGGAAGAAAACCTGATGGAGTCTGCAAAAGACCTGTGCCCGTTGCATAAAACACCTTAAGTGAAAATTTCCCATAAGATCACCCTTAGGTTTCCTGGTGTTGCAGAAAATAACACTTAAGTGTCAATTAAGGGTTTCTTAAACTGAAACGTCATAAACCCTTAGAATTATCCTTAAGTGTCTATTTTTCACTTAAGTAATCCCTTGAAACCGTTAAGTGTTGCATAAAGCTCCTTAACTGTCATTTTCCTAAGTATAGTTTAAGGTTAGGAAAACTTTACCTTAAGAGTTGACGAACATTAATGATAAAAAAATGGCTGAGTTTATTGATCCTGTTGAAGATGTAGCTGTGCCAAGGTAAATTTTTCGCGATAGGGAGAATCCTCTGGACCATCTTAGCGATGAAAAACTGCTTTGCGAATATAGATTCGATTGCCACGGGATTTATGAGATCGCTAACAAACAGTAAGGCGATCTTGATCATGTTACCCTGCGCAACCACTCACTACCCTCTGTGTTACAGTTGCTTATAGCACTTTGGTTCTTTGCAACTGGGAGTTTCCCGTCTGTAGTGGGAGATGTTTTCCACGTTCATAAGTCGTCAGTCAGTAGAGTTATTCACCGGGTTGCAGGGGCTATTTGCCGTCATTTAAGCCAAACTGTGACATTTCCATCGTGTGTTAAACTGGATGCCATTCAAACCTTTTTTTTTTCAGAAAGCAGGGTTTCCTTGAATAATTGGTGAAATTGATGGCACACATGTCAGAATTCAGGCTCCCTGCATGCACGAAGATCAGTATGTAAACAGAAAAAATTACCATCCTGTTAATGTGCAGTTAGTGTGTGACCATGTGACAGTAGCATGTCTATGGCAACAATAGAATTTTATAGCGGTAAAATCTGGGTCGCAGTTGTGAAACACTTAACGGTTTCCCTTACCTAAGAGAACCGTTTAAGGGATTATATGCAATATAATTATAATTATATTAATTATTATTATTATTAATTATATGCACGCTTAAATCATTCCCTTAGATAAGGGGAAATCACGCCTTAAGTATCATACTTAAGGGAAAAACCTAAGGTGTTTTATGCAACCGGGCACTGAGACTGCGACGGAGATTTGTCTTCCAACAAGACAATGATCCAAAACATAAAGCAAAATCTACAATGGAATGGTTCACAAATAAACAATCCAGGTGTTAGAATGGCCAAGTCAAAGTCCAGACCTGAATCCAATTGAGAATCTGTGGAAAACACTGAAAACTGCTGTTCACAAATGATTCATCCAACTTCACTAAGCTCCAGCTGTTTTGCAGGAAGGAATGGGCAAAAATTTCAGTCTCTCGATGTGCAAAAACTGATAGAGACATACCCCAAGCAACTTACAGCTGTAATCACAACAAAAGGTGGCGCTACAAAGTGTTAACTTAAGGGTGCTGAATAATTTTGCATGCCCAATTTTTCAGTTTTTTAGTTGTTAAAAAAGTTTGAAATATCCAATAAATTTTGTTCCACTTCATGATTGTGTCCGACTTGTTGTTGATTCTTCACAAAAAATTACAGTTTTATATCTTTATGTTTGAAGCCTGAAATGTGGCAAAGGTAGCAAAGTTAAATGGGGCCGAATACTTTCGCAAGGCACTATATATATGTATATACATGCATATATACACTACGCTTCTCCCCCATTGCATGAAGTGTCTCTTTACTCTCACTCTTAGAGACCTGTTTAATCTGTCTCTTTCTTCAGGTGGAGACAATTGGAGACGCCTACATGGTGGCGAGTGGCGTTCCAAACAGAAATGGCACCCGTCACGCGGCTGAGGTTGCCAATATGTCTTTGGACATTCTTCACTCAATTGGAGCCTTCAAAATCCGACACATGCCAGAAATCAAAGTGAAGATCCGCATCGGACTGCACTCAGGTCTGGATTAAAACCAGGGGCTATAAACAGGACTCTATAGGCCTTTCTAAATTGATTCCCTCCCCACTTTCACTTCACCGTCAAGTGCCTTTGGTGTGTAGTGACACTCGCAGCTGAATGGAGTTGCCTTGATTGCAGATTAGGGTCTAACTCATGTGCTTCTTTTTTGGACAGGAGCAGGACCTCTCTGTCTGCACGGTTATGCACCAAACAAATTGCAAATAATCAATTGGTAACAGCACAGACTTTGGAGGCTCTTATAAGATACTTTCCCTTGAGCACTCAATGGTTTTACACGGCCCTTAGTTTGTACGAGCCCTTGTGTGAACGCACAAATTGAGTGGAATTGAGTAAGAAATTCAGAAAGACCCTATTAATAATAACTGCCACCAATTAACTTAGTGTAAAGTTGTTCATGGGGCTTACATTTCTAGTAAACTGTTTTCTTTAAATTTACTTTAGTTGCTGTTGTTTTTTTCTATAAATGCTCTTTTTCTTTTATGGTTATTTTATTACTTTGAATGCATTCCATTCCGCTTAGACCCGTTAGGGGTCACGTTAGCTTACTTTATATGAGCACAGTGGCTCAGTGGTAGAGCAGTCTTTCTATAACCGGAAAGTTGGTGGTTCAAATCCTGCCTCCAGTGTCTGTGGCTTCGCTGTATGAATGTGTAAGAATGTTCGGTGGTGGTTGGAGAGGCCATAGGCGTAAAAGGGCTGCCATGTCTCTGTCAGTCTGCACCAGTGTGTGATTGTGGCGTGAATAATGGCCTGTGAGTCCCTTTGTCTCTTGGGAGAAATATAAATCTAATCTATTATTTGTCCATGAATGGCAAGGGACTACTGAATCCGTTAGGCAGTGCGCAAAGTTGTAACCCGGGTTTTGAACTCAACCTTCATGTTGTGAGGCAGGAGTGCTAACCACTCTGCCACGTGCACCCTAATTGTTGGAATTATTATCATCATCATCATCATCATCATCATCATTATATGCTTCGGGACTTTGAGCCTTCTAGCCTCGGCTAGAACTATCTCTGGCCAGATTGTACTGTAAAACAGCTGCCTCAGGACCCAAATGCACAACACCAGCCTCAGACTGATAAGATGTGTAATCTTTAATGATACAAGTTGTAGACACAGGAGGTGTGGATTACTGGACGTGTTTGGTCGGATCCGAAGGACTTCCAACTGACACGGCGACGAGCTGGTACAGGAGGGAAGGACAGAAAACTCAGAACCCGGTAACAAGTTAGCTGAAACAGGCAGCAAGATCAGGTAACTGGATCTGTTTAGCAGGAACAGGTGACAGTACCAGGGGAGCAGGAAAACAGGTAACAGGTTAGCAGGAGCAGGTAGCAGGATCAGATTTGCAGTAAAAGATTTTCAGGAAGAAGTAACGCTGGATGTGTTTGTCTTGAAGCAGTAGAACAATCTGGGAACTGAGGTTATGTGTTGGCTGCCTAAATATCAGCCTGACTGAAATGACTGGCAGGTGTGCAGCACAGGAGTGGCTGGTTGCTCAGGTGATATAACGAGCAGCCATGACATATGGCCCCACACAATAAAAACTTCGCCTTGGGTGCTAGCCCGAGTTTGTTCAAGATATCCTAGAGCTGTTTGCCATCAAAAGTTTTCCAAATTTTCTCCAAAAGTAGGTTTTTACGCTGCATAGCCTCAGATTTTACATAACTCTTATTGTCCGATTTGGCTGAAACTGGAATCACTTATTGACTATCCTGGTTTGAACACATATATAAGGAAAATTTGACAATGAGCGCAATAGCGCCCCCTAGAGTTTCAAAATAAAATCCCTATGGGACGGCCCAACATTTATTTTGTCACAGATACACAAAATTTGGCACACACAGTTGTCCTGACATGACATCTAAAAATGTCTCTTGGAACCTTGCCCAAAATTTAACTGTGTTGCTGTCACAACAGCCCAAATTTGCATTAAACGAACTCATTCTCGTTTGTTCAAGATAACCTATTCTCAAATCTTCTACACTTTTCTACACATTCAAAATTACACTTACATTTTTGTAATTTTTCTCATACCTGTTGAACCAGATTTAAAATCTACAAGTGTGGGTCAAATTAAGAAAAAAATATTGTTTTACAGAACCTTGAAAGTGTGAAACTGTACAGGTCATGTTTGTGACAGAGTTTATGAGGGATCTTGACACTTTTTACGAGAACTGTCTGTGTCCTGCCACATTTGCTCAGGTTACCACAGTGACAAACACCAGCTTGTCTTTTGATGGTTTAGGGGCAAGGGGGAATCTGGAACCAGTGAAATAGTAAAACAGCATAGGTCATCCAGAGGTTAGTGGGAGCCTTGACACAGACACATGATATACACCTGCAAACAAAAGCACCTGCAATGTCATAAATAAGTAACAAATCTGAAGCAATATGAGTTGGGAGGTTGTGGGGGGTTTATGATGTTGTAAAGGTACCTGAGCTGCCATTTCATTGACTGATCATGGCAGCAAGACTTAGTGTGAACCAAGCTTCTCTCATGGAACCCCTTAAAAAGGTCTCGAGTAAGGGCACCACAAAACAGTGATATACAGCGATATACCGCCATTCACCAGAGGGCAGGCTCCAAAAAAGAAAACTTAAAGGGCTATCCAATGGCAACTTTATTAGTGAAAAAATTATGATTACAGCCTGGTACAAAAGATTGCTCTGGTAAGTTTTTACTACATGACAACTCTTTGATTAACCCTTTAGGTGCCAGGGTTTATTAATGTGTATAGGGTGATATCAGGTGGAAGGGAGAGGAAACATGATTTATCTTATGAATCTACAGTTTTGCAATGTTAAAAAGGTTAAGAGCTTCCCACTGGATAATTACTACATGTATGATTATTATTATTCAGCTTAAAAAGTTATTTAACTCTAACTGATGCAGAGAGTAATAGTAAAACAACCATGTTTAAGACACATCCTGCGGTTGTTGAAAATACATTTACATTTAGTAGACGCTTTTTATCCAAAGCGACTTACATGAAGCTTTCATTCACCAGTGTTACATTTTACATTTACACATTTTTTAAGTAAATTTTTTAGCTGACGGTTTTTTCATAGCCTGTGTTACAACTGGAACACCACTGGAGGCAAGGTGGGTTAAGTGTCTTGCCCAAGGACACAACAACAGTATGAACTGTGGGGAGAGCGAGAATCGAACCGCCTTATTTCCGGTTAAAGGACGACCGCTCTACCACTGAGCCACTGCGCCTGTAATATAACTACAGTATACGAACAATGCGTATTGCTCTGCAGCATCAAGTGTAGTTTATAAAAGTAAATACTGGAAGTATAGTGGGGAACCATCATCTTTGCTGAAGAAATGTTTTCAGAATTAGATCACTGAAATGTTTAAAGAAATTAAATTTTAAAGAAACAAAGTCAGAACTTATGGCTAAGTTTAATAATAAAAATAAGAGCATTTCCACAAACACACACTGTGTGGGGAGCTCAAGGGAATGGGACTAAACAGCTGTGTAGCCTTGAGATAACCAATTGTCATTAAGGCTCCTTGAAAAAAAGGGCTTAAATTTGCTCGGTAGCTTAAAGATTGGACTCTGGAGCAATGGAAGAAGGTCATGTTCTGATGAGTCCAGACTGAGCCTGTTCCAGAGTAGGTGCATCAGGGAAGTGATGCACCCATCATGCCTAGTGCCTACCGTACAAACCTGTGGGGCAGTGCTATGATCAGTTGGTCAGAGTTAGTTTTAGCAACGTTATTGCGTATAGTGTAGTTTAAACAATTTTTGACTGCATTTTTCCTTTACCAACAAATAAATAAACATATGTCTAAATGTCATAAAGTATGTCTTTGTGCGGTGGGAGGAAGCCAAACCCAGATTATTTCTATTGTTTTTATAAAAAAATTACACAAACCATAATCTTACTTAAATAAAAGCGTTGGGGTTGGTTGCTTTATATTTTATTTTAATATATTTTTGTGTTTTTGTGACAGGTCCTGTGGTGGCTGGAGTGGTGGGGCTGACAATGCCCAGGTACTGTTTGTTTGGAGACACAGTGACCACAGCCTCTCACATGGAGGCCAGCGGACTGCGTTAGTATAATCTTCTTTTCACCAAAAGCAATAAAATCCTGAATTAGAATCCGCTCCAAAACCTGTTTTAAAACCCTTTCAGTGACCATTTTTTCCCAGCCCTAGTCCAGTTTCTCAAACAGGATTTGTTCTCTCCTGCAGCCTACAGGATCCACATCAGTCTTAGCACTGTCAAAGTTCTGACCAGCCTCAAACTGGGATACCACTTTGACACCAGGAAGTCCCAGGTAAAACCCTGTTGTATGGGGATTTGAACAAGTTGTTACGACCCAAGGTTGAAACATATTAATGAAGGACACAGCAAACAAAGGGTAATATTTAAACAGTGTTTTATTTGTCATTTAGTTTAACTTTTGATAATCCAACCCTACCGTGCCCAAAGTAGCAAAGCAAAAAACCACGGTGAGCCGGCCAAACAGAATATAAGGACGAGAAGTCAGACATGCCAACCCTATACAGGGTCATAGAAGCTGCCTTACCTCCCGATACCCCTAACACAATCTCGGTTATAAGCCTTAACGAAAGGCTGAAAAGGCGACAACAGGACAGCCCGTCCCACCAGATTAAACAAAAAGAACTTAAGGCTAAAGGCTCTGGCACACACAACAGGCAACGGCCACAGCCGTGATAATCTGGCAGGCGTCCGCGTCAGCTAGAGGGAGTCAGAGAGAGCAGGCGACATTACCAGTAGGCCTATTTATAGGCTACAGAAAGCCGCCAAGACTAATTATTTCCTCTAATAATATAAAGAGGGAAAAAGAGGGAAAAAGGTGAAAGGGAAACAAAAAATACGCCTTAATGCAGCGCCAGCACCTAACACTAGTCAAACATGTATTTTCTCTGGTTCCAGATGGATTTGTTGGATTTCTGTTTGGATTTGACTTGGTTTTAGCAAGATTTCGCTGCATTTCAGGTCCGAGGCACAGAAGACACCTATTGGTTGATTGGACGCGAGGGATTTACCAAACCTCTTCCTGTTCCTCCAGACCTCACTGGAGGGTATGTTCTACTCAGAGTTAAAACTGCTGCCATAAGAGTTAGATCTGCTCTGTTTAGAGTAAAACCTGCTTCCATACTAACTGTTGGTATTCCTACACCGTTCTTCTGATTTGGATGCAAATACCATCAAATTAAAGCTAAAAGTCTGCAATTAAAGATCATCTTGATCATTTCATTTCAAATCCTTTGTGGTGGTGTATAGAGCCAAAAAGATTAGAGTTGTGTCGATGTCTCAGTATTTATGGACCTGAATGTAAAACCCTGACTGTTTTCTAATCTGAAGCCTTTCATGTTTTAGTGATAATAAGAAATACTGATAAATGTACTTGTGTTTGTCTCTGGTTTTTGACAGACGAGTGAATCTTCACTGCATTAAACAAGAGTAGAACTTGTGATATGAAAGAGTCAGTCCCTAAAATGTAGGAATTACTGCAGCATTTGGATTTAAAGTTTATCAAGATTAAATCAAAGCAGAAACACTTTAGTTTATCTCATACACTTTGTATGGGGCATTGGCACTTACCACCTTGCACCTGAATGGAGCAGTGTCACTAACGACTATCCTAAGCCTTAACAACTCTCACATCAGGAGTCACAACTTCCTTTCATGGCTAATACTGTAAGAACAGAACAGTCTGGTCCATCAGGTTTGGTTTCAGGGGAAACTCCTCCCTCTAGAGGTAAAAACTCAGCTCTCTTACAGTTGATCTCAGAATTGATAAAGTCTCTTGGAATTAGAGGCAAAACGTTTTCACCTTGAAAACTAAGTCCAGATGCTTTTACTTAAACCTTCACAGACACATACACTTCAGGATATTTCACGTGTCAATGCAGTGCCCTGTTTAACTGGATAACTGAGAATTGCATTTGCATTTTGCATTTGTAAAGTATCTTTTCATTTTTCAGGGCCAGTAACCACGGCATCTCTTTGGAAGAGATCCCCATCGAGCGGCGGCAACGTTTTATTGATCGGCAGAAGAAACAGAAAAAATAGAAAAACGCTTTAACCACAGTGTTGCACAGCGCCCCCTAGCCTTAGATGCTGGACCCACTGAGTCCAGCCTCAAACAAAGTCAAACAGAGTTAGTGTAGATCAGGTTTTAGGTGGATTTGAATTAAAACTAGTTTTATTTGAATTTGAAGAGGTTTTAGTAGGATTTGACCTGGTTTTGGTTAATGCTGCAGTTAGTTTTTGTCAGCTCTGTGCCTTAGACTCAGTGGATTTTTAACACATTTTAACTTTTTTATTTTATTTTAACAGGTTGTACTGTATTTTTCACTAACTGTATTGTATTGATATAAAAGTATTGTACCATGAGCTAGTGTTATGGACATTATGTATTTCTTATTGTTATTGTTATTGATACTGGTTGATCTTAGTCCTGGTCATATCATGTTTCTCAGGCAAATCCAAAAATAGACATGTACATTGAAGATTTTTTTATGAATAAACCTGGCCATTCATTCTACTCTGTACGCTGTCTCCATCGTCTCTCTCATTGATCTAAACTAAAAATGATTTTAGGGCGAGGAAAGAAGATAACTTTCAAAATTGCCGGAAAAATTGGCGCCAATTACGAAGTGACTATTTTAGTCACAGTCGTCATTTTAACTATGTTAGTCTTTGTTTGAACACATTCTTATTATTCCCATAATTGTTTTATTGACATTTGTCATATTGTTCAATATATTAAGATTAATAACTGACTGCCTCCATTCTGTTATGTTGGCTCACGTTTGATTGGCATTTGCTCCAGTCTTGTTGTTTACGCTGCTCACTCGGGAGAAGAAGCCGGTGGATATTTGTGGACAGAAAACAGATTCACATAAGCCTAACCCTAACCCTAACCCTTAAAATCATCCAAAGACTATTTTTAGTTAAAGTATGTTTTCTGATGTTTTTTAGCCAGAATGTCTTTGTTTTTTGTTCATTAGTTTGTTAGTTGCTGCTGTTCACGAATAAAGATTGTTTGCCTTTAGCTAAAAGCTAACGCTAGTTGTGATTGGTTTAAATCACTTATTCATCGCCCAACTGCACTAAATAAACCACATTCCAGTTTCTAGGTGAGGAAATTTTGCATGTGTTAAAAAACTGTTCAGAATATATACAGTTGAGTATATATTATTTTATAACTATTGAGCTTTTGTTAGCTGACCCAAAGGTGGCTGCTAAAGGCCTAATTTACTGCTCCACTGTTTTAAAGAAAGTATAATATGATACAGTGGCCCAAACTTGGTTTATAATATAAAGATACAATCATATCT
>JALDNG010003806.1:0-23478 GCA_024349245.1 Neodontobutis hainanensis
CATGTCACCTGCTTGCAGAAATAGCTCATTGGATTTAAAGACAGAGCCATCACAAACATCCCTTAAGATACCATCAGAAACAAGACGATTCTGAGACTCAACACACTCTTGCCACACAACAGGATCTTTTAGAATAGCTCTTAAAGTGTCAGGCAGGGGTATGTATTGAGCACAACAGTCTCTTCTATGTTCATTGGTGCCCAAGTCAACAGCTTGTGGCTGCACATAAGCAAAGTTCTTCTGAAAATACTGCCTTCTGGTATATTCAGTAGAAAGTTGACCGCTACATGCAGCATGCAAATCAGTTTCCTGAAGGCTCTGCAAAACTGAATGAATCTCAGTATCTGACATGTTCGTATTTGCTCTTAAAGTCTCTTTAATCTTCATCCAGTTGAGAAGACACATATGGCTCAGAGTGTGTGACTCTAGAATTAGCATCAGTTTCATTTTTATGTGTTCTTGAAACATGGGATGTAAATGAATTAATTTTAAATGCCTTTTTACAATTGGTGAATGGGCAATGTACTAACTCATGCTTACTCAAATGTACCTTGAGGTGTGCAATAAGATCTCTGAGATCTATGCATTGCTTATTACAATTGACATCATCACAGACAAATGACCTTTGTGTGTCATCTAAATGTGAAACATGGCTGTTGTGCAGGCATGAAAACGGGTCAGGGGTGAAAAAGGTGAGAAAGATATTACCCCTCTAGGCGGGTCCGGGGGCATGCTCCCCTGGAAGAAAATTTTAAATAGTCACTATTTTAAAGCATCAATCTGATGCATTTAGAGATGCATTTTTTGCCAACCTGGGGAGAGGCATTAAAACATAACTTCAGCCATGAGTCAAAAATATTATGGTCTTCTTACTAAGTATTATGCAAGCCATTTCATGCCAGCCTGTCACTGGGTCTAAAATGTCCAGTATATATGAGGCACAATGTGGTATAAGGGCAACACAAATGGCTGAATGCATAAACCCCACAAGAGATGGTAGACATGCTATAGCTTAACTTGTCTTCTCTTCCATCATGATTGGAACAATGACAGACAATACAATGTTACGCAATTCAGATTTTAACACATTTTATTGGCAAAGATAACAATTTACATTATAGTTTGTTCGTAATACTCTTAGAAGCAGATCTCATTTTTTCTTCTTTGCCTGGACCACCAGTGTCTCCATGGCCCGCTTTTGTTGTTTGCCACATGTCTCAGCCTTGCCTTTTTCTCCTCTTTAGCCGTCTGTTTCTTGACACTTCACTTTACCTTCAGCCTTGTCAGTCCCCTCACCTCAAAATCATCTACAGTACACGCCCTGGAAAAACGAGTTGTAGATATTTAAGAAAGAAGCACTAACATTAACAGTGTTTTTGTGATTTGCCGTCACCTATAAAAGCTAGCAGGTAACTTTAGTAACGGATATCATGCTAATGTTAGACTTACGTTAACGGTAGCGTTAGCTAACATTAAGAATTTGCCACCGAGCTTTTCGTTAGCTGGCTAACGCTATGCGTTCTCTCCTGCTGTGTTTAATGACTCAGTTCATCAAGTTGGAGCTAACGTTAGCTAGCTTATGTCAACAGAGCTCCTAGGTAACTAACAGATATACTAGAAAATATTAAAATAAACCATCACTCACCAAATTCAGTCTGGTAAAATCTCAGAGGACAGATGTGCTTCTTCAGCTTCTGATAGTGGTCCGCACTCCTTGGTGTGCACGCCTGGTAAGCACAAACCTGGCTGGCACGCTAATGCAATCTGCTTGTAAACCAATCAGGTAATGGTACTCCCCTACCTTCCCAGAGAAACAAACTGGTGAAGCAAGGCCAATCGTGCTATTTCCATGCACTCGCGGTCCCTTCTGGCATGCGCACCTGTTCTCCGGTACCTACCCCCCCCTCTCCCCTAAACATTTTCTCATCGAATCTATACGATTCACGTAGGTCACCTATTTTGGTTTCAAAACGGCGAATTTCGCCTAAAGGTGAGCGATTTTTATGTCTGATTGTGGGAGCGATAGACATGATCTTTTAAAGCAGTGTACTTAATGAATTTTTGTTTGCAGTCTGAAAAGCAACATGGAAAATAAATATTTGCTTCATGTCTATGCAAAATCTGATGATCAACATAGCTTTTTATACTTTTCAGGTGCATACCACATGAGTGGCATGTAAACTTTTGAATAACATATGCCATTGTAGCCCATTCATAGCCTCAAGCTAAGTTTCCATGTGTGATATGTGACATACTAAAAGCTGTTTTTTCGTCTGCCTAGGCACAATGTGTTCTGAAGAGTGATGAGTAACTTAGGTCTAGTTAATCCACACCTAGCCAGTGAGACACAAAAATGGAATTAGTCTGTATGCAAGTTGAAATGCAGCAACAAATTAGGACAACAATAAATGTATTATCACTGCGTGAAAATCGTTGATAAACCAAGTAATATAACTTAGGTTTAGTCTAAACTACTAACAGAACACGTGTGTTGCACAGATGATTTATGAAACCATCGTCAATAAACGGTTCTAGCATTATATAGAATTAGACAATTAATATTATGTTTCTTACGTTCTTATCCACTTGGTAAAATAGACAAGAAACTGATGGAAAAGTGTAGAATGTCCATGCAAAAACCGCATTTGCTCTGTGTTGCAGAAGATGCGATACTGCACGTGTGGTTTCGCCAGTGGTGTGTGAAACACAAACAGCGCTGCCGCAGCAGCAGATTCCCCACTGACTGAATTCGAATTATACTTGAAAAAATAAAACGTTAACAGTGGGTTACCATTAATAAGTAACAATGTTTTATTCTAGAAAGTTTTTCACATTTGACTAATTGTTTAAGTAAACGTTTTTTTTTTCATTATATTAAGTCAAATGATTTTTAAACAACAGTTATTAGCCTACTAATTGTTTTACAGAGAAAATAGTTGTAAACAGAGATCTGAAAATCTTTACAAACTCGAATTTCCCAAAAAAACACCATCCACATTTAAAAACACACTCATATGACACTATAGTTTTAAAGCATATCGGTTATTTGTTATCTAATCTAAATGTGCTTTTGTTACATAGAAATTAGTCCTACATGGTAATATCATAGATAGTATAGGTATGGATGATATCTGCCCATTGGTCCCCTATTCACCAATATTGTCATTACGAATGTGCAATAAAATGGCCGTTACATCCGGACTTTTCGGGATTTACTCCATAGTAAAACAATAGTTTTTAGATAGCATAAACCAACGTAATTTTCAAAAATTCACCCCCCCCCCCAGAGTGGAACACAGAACCCAGCCATGACACTTTTGTATTTATTATTTTATATATATTGTCATACTGGCACAGAGAGTAGGTTTGCCCACACTTCACACAATGCGATCTGAAGACAAAGAAACCTGAAGACGCTCCCGCGTCAGGTGTTATTATACCCTCTGTGCAGGTGTGCGCAATCAAACAGCTGCCACTGATGAGCTGCGTCACCAACCGAGGTATTATAAGCCAATTCTTGGCGTGTTTGACACACGTGCTTCACAACCGTTCACACAAAGAATGTTTCCTATAGCGTAATCTCGTTCCCGCTTTTACAGGGAACAGGGTTACAGTGACGTAACCCAAGACGTTATTTATCAGTGGAGACAGTTTTCAAAAAATTTCACCCAGGCCTCCCAGTTGTTCGCCCGGTGCTAGGCGCAAGTCAATAGATCCCTGTAGCCTGCCATTAAAACAGTTTTACCCACTCCACAGTACACCAAAAGCAAATCGATTATAACGCCAGACTACTGATGTAAATGTCTGTTGTAAGACAGCAGGCCAGGGTTTTACAAATAATTTTTTAATGTTTTAAATTAATTTATGAAGCCACTGTAAACATTATCATTAAATATTATATTGTTATATATTATAATTATATCATATTTTGTACAACCATTACTTTATTTTAAATAGAAAAGACTGATAATGCCACTGCTAAATACCTATAAGTAGTGGTATTCCACAATGTTTCTCACTGACACTCTCATAGAGTGTGTCAACTCTTAAAGATTGGGACTTAAAGAAAATTCTCAGCTTCCTACTCATATTTTTATTATTGTGGTGGCATTCATATGCGTTCATCTCAGTAAATACAATCTTTATGACATGACTTGAATGCACCAATCATAGACATACATAAGAAAGGCTAGATGTCTCGTCCGCGCTGTCGGCCAATGGAGGTCGACGTCCGCAACTGGCGGCCATCTTGTGACAGGCAGCTTGCTCACTCGTAACATTGTGTTTTAATGGTGCATGTACTTTTAAATAACCATAACTTGCTAAATTTTCTACCGATTTTTAAACAGTCTAGTTTGTTATAAACGTCAGAGATATACTTATGACACTGCATACTTATGAATAATTATAACCATGGACTTCCATATGAAAATAACATTGAACAGAACATAGAGATGCAATGAATATACACACGCCAAGGAATGAATGAATATATATATATATATATATATATATATATATATATATATATACACACACACACACACTTTTATAATGTTAATATTATAATAAAATAATTTGAATTATTATGTTTATTTTAACTTCTTGAGGATTGGGCCATTTACTAGGCTTTTCCCTTGACATTGCACTGCGCCTACTTCAGAGATCACTGTTCCCAGCTATTTTTGCCTACCATCAAATGCCTGACCTCTTTAGAAAACTGAGACCCTGTAGTTTCTTAGGAAACAATCAGAATAATTATGTGAAGTACTTGCACAGAGTTATAGAGGCTAGAATATTGTTTTTTCTTTCTGTTGGATAACAAGCATCTCATCTGACCACATTTCAGCTTCTAGGTCTCTTGATATGACTTTAGAAACACAACTGAGTCCAAGCACCAGGTCTTGTAAAGCTGTGTACAAAAGCAGATCCATATAGAATGAAATATGAGTACTTTAGACCATTGATTTGCCAAGGTATGCTCATGCGTTTTGTAAAATGCCCTATCAAAACTCCCCATAGGACTTTTGGTTACCCAAAACATAGACATAGGCTACATAATAAAGGCTTACTGTGTGGTAACCTCTTGGTAACACTCTGAAGTTTCTTGTAGACTATTTGGATTGTATATCAGGGGTTCTGATATAGAATTACTACACAAAATATGGAATAATTACACAAAAGTCTATTTATTCATTTGTTGCAGAGGACATATCTACAGCTGACAGGCTTGTAGAGGTGACAATGACAGCTGGGAGGGACTCTGTGTCATCCTGTGCTGTCACATTGCCTCTGCATGGTTTAACAACCCCACACCGGGCCATCAGCTTCCTGAAGATGTACTTGAACTGGCTGGCATTAGGGTTGTTATTCCAGCCACCTTAAAAAAAAAAAAAAAAAGATATATGGAGTATAGTACACAGATATTAAATACATGCTTTAAAAATGTTTTATGCTTAAAAAAACTAGAACTGAACTAGCCACCCCTGAATGATCTTTCCATATAAATTAAGTTGCATCTCATTATCATACAGTTCAGACTGTATCAGTGGTGATAAATTCGGCAAACAGATACAAATACAGGCATTTTTCTATATACTCAAAATGGTTTGTGACACTTCCAGGTACTGTGTATGTCTTAGGGTTAGGGTTAATGTGCATGTCTTCAGAAAACACATTTTACAAAAAATAAAAATAATAAGATGTTTTTAACAAACCAAACCGATTGGAAATCATGTGCAACTTAAGTTATATTGAAAAGAAAGAGCAATTCTGCCTCTCCCACTGATGTAAAATTGCTGGGTAGCAGCTAAACTGTAACTACTAACGTTAGGTCTCACTCAAAGCCAGCTAATAACTACAACCACATTCACAATGACTGTAATATAGATAAAAAAATTGGTTGTCATAAAATCGTTATTGGTGTCAGTAAAACTATAACTGAACAGCTCGATGGTGGTCTCAGCCTTGATAACTTGCACAAGTAACGTTAGCCGTGATACACAACTATGCTGCACGATTAAGTCGTCTTTCGAAAAGAAAAGCTGCAATTTCAACATGTTCACGCATCCAGAATTATAGCCACATTATTAACGTTTGTAAGAAATCAAACATTTTGTAAATCCGTCAAGATTTCAGCGAGATAAAGTATTTATGTTCGTGCAGATCACTCACCTTACATCAGGTACCATGGAGTCCGATAGGAAGCTTGCCTGCTTCAAGATGGCCGCCGGTGATGCCGTCGGAGACTGCGCCGTGAGACATCTAGCCTTTCTTATGTATGTCTATGGCACCAATAGCTTATAGGGACAATCCATACAAACACTCTTTGCTAAAATACATTACAAGCTGTCATAGTGAGAAGATCTTTGTACTGTATCAATGCTAAAGGCATAACCACTGCAGTCAACACCTTAAAAAGTATCCATGCTGTTAAATAAAAGTCTGTAGACACAAGTTAGGGTTAACCTTAATCCTTAACCCAGACCAGGCTTCACAGACAGAGTTTAGATTAAGACAGGATTAGACCTTAGTTTAATTAGGGCATGCGATTAGCTTTTAAAAATGTGCCTTATATAAAAATAATTACATTATGTGTGCATCTTGAGACAAAACAATGGCACTGACATATTTTAAGACATGTCAGTGGAAGTTGCTTTCAGGTAAAACAGCTCAAACATGCATTTTAGTCAGAGACTTAAGCCTTGCCTAAACCTGAGGTACCTGTGGTAACTTGTAATTAATTATGCCAATGGTAAACAAGTGTTGGATTAACCCTAAACCAATAGGTTGTGTAACAGTGCCACACAGGGTGAAAAAACAAATTGACATTATTATGCACTAGGCAGGCATAAAAGTGTTTCTTATAGGAAAGATCAAGAATTTGTTAAGGGTGCAAAAGGTCATATGGGTCACATGAATGTAACTCTAATGTCACCATAATACCAATCCATTAGATTTTCATATAGCCTAGGTCTACATACATGATTTTTATGAATACATATGCAGTGTTTTTCCTCTGTTCATTAATCTGTTTGCTCTGCTAAATTGCTGTTTAGCAAAGCAGTGGTAAATGTATGTTGTTATATAGCCTATGGTATATAAGTTACCATAATTTTAATTTTTAATCATGCACTTCAATGAAAACACAATTTAACCAATTGATCAAATAACAGCCAGCCTATAAATACAACTAGATAAATTACCACACTATTGGCTGTCTCTCTGAGTGTTTTTGAGCATGATTGGAGTGTGATCCAGGAATCTGGCCAATAACAACTATGCGCGCCTTTACAGTTCAAATTTGAATACCTCAGTTGGAGTGAGTGAGTGAGTGAGTGAGGGCGGGCGCTGCTGCTCGGGATATTCAGTATTACTTCGGTTCAGACTGTGGCTTTTTACATTGTTTAAACATGGATTGGTTTACATCGGACTGCTACATTTTTATTTTGAGCGAGTTGCAGGATGTAAATGAAGAACAAACACGGAAGATGAACAACGATTTTTTTAACAACGCGTAAAGGACATAATGCAATCTGAGGAAGGTAACGTTAAATAACTTTTTATTTAAAAAAAAATCTGCTAGCGTTACATCAAAATATAGTGTGTTAAGTTAATAATCTAAACGCAATTACATATTTCAATGTAGTATGCTAATATTATGTGATGTTTGCATGTGTAAATATTGTCAGCTAACAGTTATTTAGATTAGCATAGGAGCTTTACAATGAGTGAAATGAGAACATTGTCTTTTTAGACAGAGAGGAACTCGAACCATAACTTTACTCCTTGACTCTAGAAGAATCTGCAAACTAGGTTTTGAATCTACTGTTGATGGCGGGATATAGGCCTGGCTGCTACCGTTCAGTCAAAATGATGAGTCATCATAATATGTTTTGGAGCTGGTGAGTAAAATTGTGCAAGCTTTTGTCTCTGTTAGTAAGTAAAAACAAATATGTACTATTCCTGTGTATGTTTCCCTCCTGATCCAGGGATTTTGGGAACAAATATTACCCAGCCACACGATCTTCAGATGCGTGAGTATTGCCATAGTAAAATACACACGAAATAGAGGCAGAACATGTAAACTGCTGAAAGGCACACTGCTTCAAACCCTCCTGACAAAATCTTACGTGTCTTGTGTTTAAGTTAGGTCTAGCTGACCCAAAATTAAATGTCCTTTCAAAAGGAAAGTATTTTCAAACCTGTATGACTTCTGTGAAACACAAGAACGTTGTCTATATAAATCATGTTTGTTTTCTCACACAAACTGCTCGTTTGTGTCTTAGGACATCAATGTGTACTTACAATGGGGTATTGTTTAAAGGGGAGACATCAGACCTCATTTCCAAGTCAGTCTATATGTTATTTATCAGTGGAGACAGTTTTCAAAAAATATCACCCAGGCCTCCCAGTTGCATAGTTCGCCGGTGCTAGGCTAGCGAGTCAATAGATCCCTGTAGCCTGCCATTAAAACAGTTTTACCCACTCCACAGTACACCAAAAGCAAATCGATTATAACACCAGACTACCGATGTAAATGTCTGTTGAGAGAATAATGTTAGAACTCAAACTACACTTGCATCTCAATGTTTGCATTACATTTACAGGAACTAGGCCACAGAGCAGAGGCAGAGGCGTAAGGTAGGTGCCGAAGCGGTCTTTATTCAAAGAAAACACACTCAAAACCAAGATCGAGCGGGGCTGAGGGCAGGAGACGAGCTGGTAGGCAGGAACACTAGACAGCAGGAGACTAAAGAGACGAAACAAACTGACCAAGAACGGTGAGGAAACCGGCTCTTTGTAGGCACGGCAATTACTGAGGGGGAACAGGTGAGGCAATTGTGAAGCAACATGAACAGGACTAATCAAGGGAGTGGGAACAGGTGTTGCTAATTAAACAGAAGTCTTGGAGATATCAGCCCCGCCTCCTGCCACTCAACCCCGCTGAAAACAGAAAAACACAAATACCCGCAACAAAACCCCAAACTATGACACATCTGGCCTCTCTGGACAAGATTTGGACATTGCTGTCCTCAAAGGAATACAGTTGAACTAGAATTCACAAAGTCTCTTGGACAAGGGAGAAACGTCTTCTTCTTGAAACCTATGTTCAGATGCTTTGGATTTAACCTTTTTTCTTATTCATAAGTTAGGTATATAAGATCTTGTTTAATATATTTGCTTAACATATAAATTGTTGTTAGGGTCCAAAATGTAACACTTTTTAATTGGACAGTTTCTGAGGAGTTCTGGTATTACAGTGGTCCACCAACTCCACCTCCAGATCTAACACTCCCACTTTACATGTCCCAAAATTATATTCCTTTGACAGGAGTGCTCTAAAAGTAAAGCCATCATTCTGCTTGTAGTCATCCACCGTGCTACCTCCAATTTCTGCCACCACGGCAACCTAATGAGAAAGAGGATTATCAGTACATATAGGAAGATTAAATAAACATTTACAAATTCCTCAATGCCCAAACTGTCATTGGAATCTATTGTTTTTCTATTGATAAAATCGACTGCTCCTCTTATGTCACATCCGGTTTTGCAATGAGGAAGTCAAATATTAATGTACTTACAAGTCTAAATTGAGTACCTACATTATTTTTCTACAAATTGACTCAATGGGCCCTCTAAACTGCAATATGCCCTTTAAAAAAGAAAAGACAGAAGGCTCTACATACCACTTCTTTGAGGACGGAATGATCTGCCAATTTCAGCTCCATTGCTTCCACATCCGAGACAATCTTTAGTGGGAAGAATATCCTGAGGTAGTACTGCAACAGTATTTCCATCACGCTGTGCAAGAAGAGACTGTATCATTTTTCCATGCACCCTCTGCGTCTCCTTAATTTCCTCCAGGAGGGTTAGAAGTCGTGCAGAATTTCCATCCCTAAATGTAGCATAACTAGCTCCATGCTGAAGTCTGCGGTCTGGTGCGCTGAAGATGTTGAAGGTGGCGGGACTGGACAAATGGACGCATCTCGGCAAAGGAGGGTGTTCCGGTTGGCGGATCTCTGGAAGTGGGGAGGTAAAGGCATACTAGATGGTGGACGATCATGACCAGCACTATCCAAATCCTCTTCTGAGCTTGACAGACATACTGGCCTTAAAATGCACAAAATATGAAGAACAATTATATACTTGTACAAGGTACAATTCAGGGGTGTTTAACATCTTTTGATTCACTTCTCAGTTACTTTCTCATGTAAACAGTGTTTGTAAACAATTCAGCATCAATTTGAGCAACCCACTCAACTTAACCAGCTTAAGCACTTCATACATTTGTTTGGAACCATTTTAGTTGATGAAACAGAACAAAAAAAAATCTATATTGTGTCTCAAATTAAACTCAATTATGTGACTACTTAAAAGGGATTCTTCAGCAATGAATAGGCCTGTCACAATAGCAATTCTTAGTTTCAGAAACGCTTCAAAAATAGAACTCAACCTATTTAAAGCAACCTATCTTTTGCGGCGCGTAGCAGCATGCTGCTCGTAATACTGCTGCTACTGCTACGGCTGCTAGTGTTATAAAGCCGGTGTGAGTCTTGAACAGATTGACTCATTTGAAAACGTTTTACTCTATGCTGCGCTTTTTGTGTGAATTTGAGGTTAGACTTACCTTCTTTTCGCTTCCCTTTTCCCCTGTTTCCTCCAGAATCTGATTCCGTCTGCAAGTCAGAGGTCACTTGAGACTTTTGAAGTTTTGCTGTTGCATGGGCATAGTTTCCTTTATAGGCATCAACAAATAAAAAGCATACCTTATTTGTTATCTGTTATAACAACACTAAAAGAATAAAAAAAAAAAACATTACCTGATTTCAACAATACGCACTTTAAACTGTAGCCAGTCAGAATGTGGAACTACTTCATTTTTACTGCCTTGCTGATGTTTATTCGTCCTGGTGGCCAGTAACAAGCACTTTCTTCAGGTCCTGTAAACCACTTGCATGGTACAACAGCCACACCTCCACAAAGATTCATGTTTCTCAAAGATATTACACAGTACACTGACAGAGTCACAAGAAGAAAGCAAGATGTTTTTCACAATCAAAATTCTCCCCTACGGAGAAAGAAACTAACATCTGTCCATCATTGTACTGCCTGTATTGCTGCCATGCTCCTAGTTCATTAGTCACTGGTCCAGAGAGATGGGGCTGTTTAAGATGAGAGGAAATGGATGTTTTCTTCTGTTTTGCCAAACTCTGCCTCTCATGGATGCGCCTGACAATTTGTTGCACTGGGTTTTGGGGTCTCTGTACGATTCTTTTAAGTTTACCTAAAAATGTCTCAGAGGGGAAGCAGGAAATTCTATCCAGAGGGCCGAAGTTGTGTGCATCTTCAGCAATGTGTATCAAAGAATGCACATTATATCCAACAAATTCAAGACCATAAATGAAGCCAAAATCTTTCACAAAGAGTTTTAAAATATCTTCAGCAAAGTCACAATTTGCAGTACATAGATCTGGGCTTAGAAGAATTCTCATAGATATTGACAAAATCATAAAATGTTTATACATTTCACTGGATATATTATTTAATAGGGCAACAGGGCTGGTGTAACTTTGGCCATAACTTTTATACTGTATTTATACTGTATTTAAGCAAATGAGCTGATTTTTGGTGACAAACTTTATTTTGACATATATTTGAGAAATCTCAACACTCTCATCACACACAGACACACACACACACACACACACAATAATATTATGCTACTATAGGCTATAGAACTCTATATAACTAAAGCCAGAAACTATGCTTTCTATGTACAGGCCTAAGCAAAGGGTAAAGTCTGATTTATGCTTCTGCGTCGGGTGTACGCGACGCCGTCGTGAGCATTTATACTTCTGCGTATGTCTGTTTTGCTCTGCAGTACACCGCCAAAACGCTAGTTGACGCGAGCGGGTTCCACTGTGTTTGAAACAACATTTCAGTCACTCCACGGAATTGTGCCATGGCAAAACAACACTGTGTGTCGTGGTCAACCTGGTGTGTAACTTGTATTGGTGTAAAATATAATGCACCAATAAATGACATGAGGGATATTTAATTTTTTTAAAGTTTGTACTATACATACAAATGGTCAAACTATGTATAAGATAATGCACCATGTAACAATGGTATATAATTGTTTACATTAAATAGATGCAAAAGAGCAAACTATACAAATAAATTAACTAATATCTTAATTTACTGTAACCTGAACTATAAAATATGCATACAGCAGGAACCAACATAATTGGTTCAAACTATATACACAAATTGTTTGATGTAAAAGATAGTAAAAAACAGGTGAATTGTAGATTATGAATTGTATATTAAAAATAGATGCAAAAGAGCAAACACAGACACATGTGCAACTATTTGTTAATGTTTATTTGCAATAACCTACACACATTTTTTGAAACAGCAGTATTTTTTTTTAATAAAAAGTGTAAACTACATACAAATATGGGCATGACAATGCAATGTATTCATGTGCAATGATCTACAATTATTATCAAAAATAGATGTAAAAGAGAAACTACACAAATGATGCAAACTACTGTAGAACCTGCATGAATTGGTGTGAACAGACAATAAATAAAAAAGCTAAAGTGCAAACAATATACAAAAAAAAAACTAATAAAAGCAAAAGTGCAAACTGCAGATACAGTGCATTTCTATATGCATTGCCCGTGCTCTGTGGTCCTCCGCAGCATATCTGCAACAGTTTGTCCAAACCGGTCGTTCTCATCATTGCCTTGACACAGTCTTTGTTGCTCCTCGGTTCCTCCAACCGAGCCTCCAACCGAGCAACCTACACTTGGACCCAGTCATCTTTTTCTTTTCTCTTCCTTTTTGTGCCATTCTTGGACTGGGGACAGAAGAAATGACTGCGGGAGAGAAGAGATGGTTGCGGGACAGAAGAGATGGCTGCGGGACAGAAGAGATGACTGGTGATGGGGGCTACCACTTGGTAGTTGGTCATCGTCGCTGTCGGCTGGAGGTCTCACATCCGATAAACAAGTGGAGTTTGAGCTGGTATCAGTTCCATCCTGTGATTATGAAAGAAATGGCAAATAGTATAAGTTATACATAAAAGATGATGCATTCATTGTTAATTCATAGATAGATAGAGCTATAGTAACTGCATATTCATACATTGCAAATGCTAAATTGTTGCATTTGTATTTTCTGTAAGCCAAATAAAATTCTGTAAGCCAAATAAAATTACAATCTATTCACAGTGATACTATTTATGCAAAAAACTCAATACCCCATGTGGTAGCATTGCTAGTTAAGTTAGCTAACCGAAACACAATAGAGGTACATCAAAGGACGTGCATTATTTACCTTATCGCCAAAGTTTGACTCCATAAGCCAATGTTTGACACCAGGTGCCAGCCAAGATAGGAAATAGTAGTATATAAAACGCTGGGATTTTTCCCTCCTGGATCCCCGCTCCTTGTCTCGAGAGTTCATCCATCTCTTCATGCATTCCGCTACATCTAAACCCACGTTGGAGATGGCTGTATTTCCTCACTTCTTCAATTAATCGCCGGTCACTTGATCTATTTCCATGTTGGCTCTTCACTGAATTTCGGAATTTAAAAATGGCGGGCAGATCAGAGTGCAGAAGATCATTCTGTAAATGCGTAGGAGGAAACGTAATACTACCAAGTGACGCGTAGTTACATTTTGGAGGAGGTGCGCGTCAGGGTACGGTGTAGGGGAAGGAGGGGCGAGATGGAAGGAGGGGGCGCTGTTCTGTGGCGACCTGCAGCTGTGTGCGTGTCGGTCTGTTTTAACGTTTAACGTCTTTTAGCAGTCTTTTAGCCACCTGGAAGAGGTTATTTTTATGTTGTTGTTTTATTAATGACTCCTGAGCACTTGATGAATGGAAGTCACTTTTTATGCCCTGTTTTTATTGGTTATTTTAAACTTTGTTTGGAGTCAGCAGTCACAAACACTCAGATACTCGTGATTTCCTACTGGCATTACAATGGAGCTACCTGCACAGTATGTCGGACTCCAGTGTCAATACACAGACTATGAATCTTCCTCTGGAATTACGAAATGTGCACAACAAAAACTCTACAAAACCAGTTAAAAGTTAGAAAGCGAGGAAAACGGGCGGCGTGAAAAACGAACCCGGAAGCTGCAGCGGAAAAACCGCATCCCGTTGCCCTCAATCATTCTGGCTAACACGCAGTCTCTGAGGAATAAAATAGATGAACTACAGGGAAATGTGATCCATCTGCGGGACTACAGGGATGTGTGTCTTATGGCTTTTACGGAGACCTGGTTAAATGAAGCGGACGCGGACTCAGCGCTGGAAATAAGCGGCTTTGGCGCTCCTCTGCGCCTGGATCGGGACCGAGAGGTGACACACAAAACACTGGGAGGAGGCGTATGTCTCTACATAAACCAGAGATGGTGCAGCAACATTACTGTAAGAGAGCAGATGTGTCTCCCGGACATCGAACTCCTGTCCGTGTCTTTAAGGCCGTTTTACCTCCCGAGAGTTCCGCAGATATTTGTGACTGTTGTTTATATCCACCCTAAGGCTGATGCTAAGTCTGCGGCTGACATTGTTTTTAAAACTATAAATAAGCTTCAGTCAATCTCACCTGCTGCTCCCAATTTTATACACTGGGCGATTTTAACCACTGTAATTTAAAGAAAACCCTGAACAGTTTTTATCAGTATGTCAACTGTCCAACACGTCACAATAAAACCCTGGACCTGTGCTACGGCTCCATTAAAGGGGCTTATATCTCGAAGGCAGGACCTGCACTGGGCTCCTCTGACCACAACACAGTCCACCTTCTGCCCACCTACACCTCGGTGCTGAGGAGGGAAAAGCCTGTTAGGAAACAGGTAAAGGTGTGGACTGAGGACAGCTCTCTGGCGCTGCAGGGCTGCTTCGAGTGCACAGACTGGACAGTGTTTCAGAACTCTTGTTCTGACATAGACGAACTGACTGATGTTGTCTGCAGTTACATCTCCTTCTGTAAAGACTCAGTTCTCCCAAACAGGGAAGTCAAGGTGTATCCTAATAACAAACCATGGATTTCCAAGGTCATGAAAGATCTGCTTATCAAAAGGAAAACTGTATTTAACGAAGGTGATGTGAATGCAGAAAGGGTTGTGAGAAAGGAGATCAGGGCTGAAATTAAAAAAGCCAAATTGAGATATAAGGATAAGATTGAGGCTGAACTAAGAAGTAACAACTTAAAAAGAACCTGGAATGGCATGAAAACAATGATTGGGTCACATGATAAAGTCAGCAGAGTTGCACTTGATGGTTTTAATTCTTATAAACACTTGGCAGATGAATTTAATGTATTTTATACACGGTTCAACACAGTGGATTTTAATGATAAGATTGCCGACATCAGGGCAATGACTCGAGCCTCTCCATCAGTGTCTGTTGAGGTAAACACTGTGGCTAAGCTGTTCTGCCACACCAAACCCAAAAGCCCAGGGCCAGACAACATCTGTGCACAGACATTAAAAAAGTGTGCTTACCAACTTTGTGGCATCTTCCAACATATTTTTAATCTGTCTTTACTACAACAGAAGGTCCCCAAAATTTGGAAGCACTCAGTCATTGTGCCCTTGGCGAAGTGCAACACTCCTAAAGCCTTGAATGATTTTAGACCAGTTGCTCTGACCTCCTTGGTTATGAAAACTTTTGAAAAAATCATTAAAGACATGGTGCTACTGCAGGTCAGGGAACAGCTAGACCCATTGCAGTTTGCTTACAGGTCTGAGAGAGGAGTGGAGGATGCTGTTATCACACTGTTGCACTTTATTCTTAAACATCTGGATGGAGCCAAGACACATGCCAGACTTTTATTTGTTGATTTTACTTCTGCTTTTAACACCATTCAGCCATTCCTGCTGGCAGAGAGACTTATGGCTGATTTTAACCTTGATCTTAACTTGGTTGGTTGGATATTGGACTTTTATTAGACAGACCTCAGTGTGTTAGAGTGAATGGTATTTTATCTGATGTGCTTTATACCTCTACTGGTTCACCCCAGGGCTGCTGTCTCTCCCCTCTTCTGTACATTCTGTACACAAACCAGTGTCGCAGTGTGTACAAGGATAGACACATTTTAAAGTTTGCAGATGACTCTGTAATCATCAGCCTGCTCAGAGGGGATGAACAGGACCATGGGCCAGTCCTTAATGACTTTGTTCAGTGGTGTGACCATTCATTTTTACATATGAATGTGTTAAAAACAAAGGAAATTAAAATAGACTTCCATAAATCACCACCTTGCCCCAGAGCCACTGTCATCAAGAACACGGACATTGACCTGGTCGACAGCTACAAATATCTCGGAGTCATTCTGGACAATAAACTGTGTTTTGAGCCTTGGGTGGATACTGTTTCTAAAAAGTCCAACAACGATTGTACTTCCTGAGGAAGATGAACAGTTTTAACGTATCCACTGAAATGATGACATTGTTTTATCGTGCTTTTATTGAATCGGTTTTATCCTTCTGTATTGCTGCCTGGTTTGGAAGCCTCTCCTGACCAACAAAAACAGACTGGGTAGTCTGGTTAAAGTGGCCAGTAAGATTTCGGGAGGAGTCAGGCTCAGCTGAAGGACATTTACAGCCGACAGGTGCAGAGGAAGGCTGGTGCTATAGCGCAGTCCCAAGACCATCCCCTCAGAGGAGTTTGAGCTGCTGCCCTCCGGCCGGCGCTACAGAGCTCTGGGCTGTAGGACTAAAAGATTAAATATGTCGTTTTTACCGACAGCTGTGAGGCACTTAAATGGCACCTAGCACTTTGTAATCATTTTGCACAACAATAATTGCTTGTTTGCACAATATATTTATTCATGTTTTAATTCCATTTTGCACATTTTTATCTTGGTTTTTAGTGATTTCCATTGTTGATCCTGCTCTTGAGTTGTTGAGGTGTAATTCTATGTTGTGTGTTTTTTAAGGAGCATGATGCTGCAAAATTAATTTCCCAAGAGGGACAATAAAGAAACTTTGAACTTTGAACTTTGAACTTTTAGGGTAAGGCGTAGGGTAAGGCGTAGGGTGCAGGCGTAGGGTACACGTCACTGCATATACTACGTCATACCTTCTACACACACCCTACGCAGAAGCATAAATCGGCCTTAAATTGACTCAAATAGTTGTCAACAGTAAAAATCACAAATTTGACCTCTTCTCAACAGGGTAAACCACCAACAATCAGGATTGCAGGATTATATAGTCTCCTGGCTGAGCACACAAAAACTGTGTTTATAATGGAAGTCAATGGGGCAAAAACAGCCACGAACAACACTTGAGGGAGAAAAAATCTGGGGCAGATAAGCAAGACAGACCGCCGAGACCAGGTCTGGGGCCGCTCAGAACAGGGCAGAAGGGAAGGCTTTTGGGGCAATGAGAGCGGTGGGTCGGCTGTACAGAGGGAGTTTACTGCATGGGGACTCTGATGTCCTGTAGCGTATTTTTTGAAGCACGATACTCCTCTGCATCTGTCCACCGCTCTATCAGCGGGCGGGGCACATTCACCTGTCCTGATTCAGAGCCGCGAGCCTCCTCTGGCTCTCAGCTCAGCATAACTTTGATGAACTAACTAACTATCACCCGGTTTTGCAGTGGATTTGATCAGAACATGGGAATTAAATTAAAACGCTATTCCCTCTGTACGTCCCACCCATATATTTATGGTCTCACCGCTCTCCCACGGTGCTCTTCACGGCCAAAGTCCACTCCAGTCCTTGGTGTAGCCACGAGGCTAATTGTTAGCTACATATCACAATATTAAATGAGTCGTTATCAGTTTTCCATTTTAGTTAGCTAAATATGAAATCATATAAGGGCTCCCTTTTCGCTTTTCCGATTTTGTGTAAAACCAAACACAAAAGATCCATTCACCAATTTTATATATTTTTCCTTTTTAATTTACACTGACTAAATGAAAAATCAAATGGCTGCGAAGTGTGGATCCTCAACTCGAAACAATTTAATAATACACAGTTTATGATTTATAAATTATAAGAAAATATAATAATCTACTAATATTGTAATTTCTGTTGTTTTTGTTAAGGAAAAACATTTCTCTAAAAACGCGTGAAGTTAGTTTTATATTGGACATTCGACAGACATTCGCTCCGTGATCTGCTACGCTCACCAGAAACTGAACCGCTCGCGGAGTAACAGCAGCGGCGGAGCTCGGTGAAAGCATCGGTCTCAAAGCCTCAGCTTGCAATTAGGCACAGTCTGTAAATTTCCCTACTGTGCAAGAGCGTAGAAAACAATAAAGCAAAGGAAATCAATCTGTGTTTTTATATCAATATTCAATGGATTTGGTTGTCCAATGACGCTAAGTACAATACCACTATTATGTTATACCAGTATTTATGAAATTTTAGTGCTTAAATTACTTTATCAAATATTTTAACAAGTAAATTATAAACTTTGATAGTGTTTTTCTTCAATAGCTCAGGGCTCATGTGACCCACTGACCCCAAACCAACGCTGAACATTACTATTAAAAGTGGACAATTAGACACAGCACTTTTTATTGGATTTCATTGCTTATGTTATTTTATGTGAATTTTTAACAGTTTATTTCTGGGTTTTTCTTCAATAGCTCGGGGTCCATGTGACCCACTGACCCCAAACCAACGCTGAACATTACTATTAAAAGTGGACAATTAGACACAGCACTTTTATTGCATTTCATTGCTTATTATATTTTATGTGAATTTTTAACAGTTTATTTCTGGGTTTTTATTCAATAGCTCGGGGTCCATGTGACCCACTGACCCCAAACCAACGCTGAACATTACTATTAAAAGTGGACAATTAGACACAGCACTTTTTATTGGATTTCATTGCTTATTATATTTTATGTGAATTTTTAACAGTTTATTTCTGGGTTTTTCTTCAATAGCTCGCGGTCCATGTGACCCACTGACCCCAAACCAACGCTGAACATTACTATTAAAAGTGGACAATTAGACACAGCACTTTTTATTGGATTTCATTGCTTATGTTATTTTATGTGAATTTTTAACAGTTTATTTCTGGGTTTTTCTTCAATAGCTCGGGGTCCATGTGACCCACTGACCCCAAACCAACGCTGAACATTACTATTAAAAGTGGACAATTAGACACAGAACTTTTTATTGGATTTCATTGCTTATTATATTTTATGTGAATTTTTAACAGTTTATTTCTGGGTTTTTCTTCAATAGCTCGCGGTCCATGTGACCCACTGACCCCAAACCAATGTTGAAGATTACTAATAAATGTGGACAATTAGACACAGCACTTTTATTGGATTTCATTGCTTATTATATTTTATGTGAATTTTTAACAGTTTATTTCTGGGTTTTTCTTCAATAGCTCGGTCCATGTGACCCACTGACCCCAAACCAACGCTGAACATTACTATTAAAAGTGGACAATCAGACACAGCACTTTTTTTGGATTTCATTGCTTATTATATTTTATGTGAATTTTTAACAGTTTATTTCTGGGTTTTTCTTCAATAGCCCGGGTCCATGTGACCCACTGACCCCAAACCAATGCTGAACATTACTATTAAAAGTGGACAATTAGACACAGCAGTTTTTATTGGATTTCATTGCTTATTATATTTTATGTGAATTTTTAACAGTTTATTTCTGGGTTTTTCTTCAATAGCTCGCGGTCCATGTGACCCACTGACCCCAAACCAATGTTGAACATTACTAATAAATGTGGACAATTAGACACAGCACTTTTTATTGGATTTCATTGCTTATTATATTTTATGTGAATTTTTAACAGTTTATTTCTGGGTTTTTCTTCAATAGCTCGCGGTCCATGTGACCCACTGACCCCAAACCAACGCTGAACATTACTATTAAATGTGGACAATCAGACACAGCACTTTATATTCTATTTTCATTCATTTGTTTATTTGCATAAAATGCAAATCCAATCTTGTTTTTTGGCCTTTACAAAATTTTTCTCATTCATTAAAATACACGTAGCATGGAACCATCTTCCACAAGTGTCGCACTGTATCTGTTGGGAAAAGTTAATTACTTCATGATTAATTTTATTATCTGTAAGTGCTTATACCACTTTTTTGTCTTGTATATGTAGCTTTACAATACCCAGTTGACGACTGCAGGCCCTGATCCTGGAGGCTTAGATGATGCACACATTGCGCACATGGAATCTTCTTTAAAAACTAAAAAGGATTAAATTATAAAAATTATGCTTTGTATGCTTTGTACACTCACCCCACCACTCAATGACAAAACTTATTTACAGGGGGAAACTTTGGGGGAACTCCACTTTGACTCTCACTTGTGACCTGCCTGTACCTACCTTCTTGTTATTCGGTGGGTACAGATATGAAAACCCTTTATGGACAGGTCAGATAACTGCCACAAACTCTTCCTATATGTATAAGTATCTTTTTGAGTGAATAAAAAACCTCCTATTGGGCAAGTTTAGAAAGGAGACAGTCTACGGATTAAGTTCTTTGTAACATACCTGGTGCTTCCAGTATTTCCAAAGCCATCTGCCTCCTCTCATCTGCCATTTTCTTTTTGGAGGTACAAAAATCCATTTTAGGAAGCTGTGGAAATGCCTCCATTATTGCTTTGGCCATCTAAAGATACCAAAAACAAATAGACAATTAATATAGTCTACAGGTCACATTTAATAACATTTACATTTACATTTATTCATTTAGCTGAAGCTTTTATTCAAAGCGACTTACATTGTTCTACAGTAATTACCAGTGTTACAGCCACTGGAGGCAAGGTGTGTTAAGTGTCTTGGCCAAGGACACAACGACAGTATGAACTGTGGGGAGAGTGAGAATCGAACCACCTACCTTTAGTTTGAAGGACGACCGCTCTAACCACTGACTTACTGCTGCCCTAATAACTTTCATTTGTACAAACACTCAATGCTGGAAAATATTGTTTTCATTACTCGATGAAAAGTTAATTCAAATAGGTATTTTATAAATATTTATTTCCCTTACTAATTTAAATAAACTTAAAAATGTGCACCCCAAATATTAACATGTTACTTGCAAGTCAGATTTAAAAACACTCTTGCCCATATATACAGTAACATGAGGGAATGATACAAAGTTTAACACATTATTATTTTGGTGACCTGGACCAGCTGCCTCCTTCTGTAGGTTTCACCCAGGCATACAGATCTTTCACTACGTCCAATAATGCCATGCACAAGATACAAATACATGGCATGTGAACTGGGACTCATTTTTACAAGAAGGAAGCGCAGATTTGTGTTCCAAAACTACTAAACTACAGTAATAATGTCAAGGTAGAAACATGGAAACCAAAACATGGATGAGACTGCAATCCGAATATAGTATTTAGGTTCAGTCACTTGGACACATACAGCTTTGCCAGGCCCAACTTAAAGCAAGGCATAAAAAATGCAAAAGTAACATACAGAATAAAGATTGAGAGTTAATTCAGAAAGGGGGCTTTTTAATTTACCACATGCTGCAGCCACTGATGAGCTTTATTCAGTTTGAGGTGGCAAAGATACAAACAGGACCCACACCATCTCCACCTCAGAATGGCCTAAGCACAGAAGACATTAGGAGGGTTTTCCATAAGATGAACCACAGGATGGAATCTGTGGGAGTGTACTCAGTCACTCCACACACCAGCCGGCAGAGGTTTACAATATCTTTAACCTCTGTCTGTCTACATGCCCTGTCCCCAAATCCTTTAAATATAACAATATTGTGTCTGTCCACAAGAAAACACCCATTAGCAATCTAAATGACTACAGACCTTTAGCTCTTTACTTTGATGAAGTGCTTTGATATCCCTCCACTGTGGATCAGCATCACTTTGCATACAGAGCCAACTGGTCAACAGATGATAGCATGAAAACATAATCCTCCTGCCAATTATGAGTCATATGGAACATCCTGGTTTCTATCTAATGATACTATTCATAGGATTTTGTTTGGTTTCATTCTGAATGGGCCATTCTTCATTATTCATCTGCTGTACCAGCGGAATGGTCTACAAACTGTCGGACCTAGTTATTGGTTATAACATAAACAGAGCTAACCACTGTTAGTCAGGTTAGGGTTTAATAGCTGCACTGTGATGGAAGGGAAGGAACTGGAGAAAAAATTATAATATGCTTTGGGCATTATTAGAACACATCTCTCCCTGTAAAACCATTGCCAATGCCAGGAGAGCACATAATCCAGTAATTGTTACAGTCCAGGAGGTGCTTTAGGTAAATTAAGACTTGCACCTTCTGACTATTGAATGTTTTTTTTCATCAAAGTGCAGGCATTAACTCAATGAAAATACTGCTATAGAAAGTTTTTTTTCTCATTTACATTATTTATCTTATTCATTGTTATAATGCCTGTGACTGTGGTGTGTGCTTTATTTATTCTATAATTCTACTTATAATAAACTACTCATGGAGATGCACTGTTAAATGTCATTGTACAGATTGGCCAATGACAATAAGGATATTCTGACTCATGCTGAATTACCTTCACAACTATCACTCCACAGCTACATTTATCTTTTTGAACAGGATGCATCATCACTCCACCTTTCCACTTAATGGAAGCCCAGTCATGTTTTTTATCTTTTTCACTTCTTATGGCAAAGTATTTCCTGAAAGAAAATCAAGCGAATAAAAATGTTACACAATATTTATTTTAAACAATAACAATATAGTTTAAAAATAATTCTATTACTGTATTTGGCCTGCTGCATTTTGAGAAGCCTTGAAGTTGGACTTGGCAGGGTCTATCAAATAGACAGTGCTTGTTTCTGAAAGAATGTACTATAGGCAAATTGCAAGCATTAATAAACTGAAATAAAATTGACTTTATTGTGAATTATTGGTAAAGGAAATACCCACAAGCAAATTCCAGTGATTGTTGTTCACATGAACAAATGACATAATTCCAACATAGTTGCCAAAGTCTGTCTGTTGAAGATCATAGAAAGAAATAATATCGAAGTTTTTTTTTTTAAAAGGACATTAGACGTAATTTGTTAATTTCTCAACAAAGAAAGGTTGAAGCAAAGGCATCTGGACATAATATTCAAGGTGAAGACATTTAATGGTATTGACACGTCTTCACCTTGAAATCTGTATCCATATGCCTTTGCTTTCTTTCCTCAAGATGTCCTGAATTACTGAGAACCTCCACAAACTTTATTTATCCCTATAACAAGGTATGGAGGGATTAATGGAATGTTAATAGGTTGATTTCAAAATAATTGTCTAATATTCATAATCTATATTATCTCAACAATATGCAAAGTAAAAATATATATACATTACATTTTTCAAAGTGTGTCGAGACATGACGGTTGTGCACCCCTTTACAATGACGCCAGCTGTGTAATGGTCCATAAGATATATGTCCTCCAACACACCATTGGCACGGGCAGCAATGTGTAACAAGCC